>JBBPLF010000212.1:0-43939 GCA_038089615.1 Aureoboletus auriporus
TGGCTGGGGAAATGCCAGTGAAGAGGGTAGACTACTTATACTAGGCTGGGATGCTGCGTAAGGCAGTAGCCACAGTATGTGCTGCGTAAAGCAATGCGTAAGCTATGTATGCTGCGCGGGGCAATGCGTGCTGCGCAAGGTGATGCGTTCAGCGCAGTGATGCATACTGTCCAGGCTGCGTAGGGCAGTGGGGCTGCGCGTGCTGCGTAAGGCAATGCAGGGTAATCTAGATGGGGTTGGGAGATGCGAGTCATCATCGGGAGATAAGATGACGAGGGGAAAGTCCGTAAAGTAAGGAAAGGATGAGTGTGACTCATCAGGGGTAGCGTGACTCAACAAGTGAGTGTAGCGTGACTCAACAAGTGTGAGGGAGAGTCTTCCTCCGGGTGAGAAGGTGTTAACATTCCTTCTCCGAATGAAAGGTGAAAGCTTCTACATTCCTCCTCCGAATGAAAGGTAAAGGATCGCGTGAGGAAGAAGGAAAAATGAATTGTCCGGGTACTGATTCAAATCGTAACACACCCCTTTCTTTTAAGGTGTCCTGGTACTCTTCAAACTTGGTCTTCCTGACCTGTTCTTTCCTGGCTGGGTTCCTCTGCAGGCGAGGGGGGGCCCAGTTGTTGCTCTTTCCTTGTCCTTCTGGATGTTTGTCTTGGAGGTGATTCCTGGAGTGGCATCCTACCTGGTGGCATTTGAAACACTTGTTGTGTTTCATGTGTTCTGCCCTTTCTACCGGTGAGAGCTGGGTGTAGTTGATGCGAACAGCGTCAACATCCATTGCGTTAGGATCTCTGGCAAATCTTCCTTTGTTTGGGAAGTCTACTTTTCGTCCTTTTCGCAGGTCCTCTATCCTCTTGTTCTGAGCATGGAATACTCCGGCAAGTCTAAGCCATTCAGAGAGTTTGTCAGGAAGAGGGTTGATGGAGAGGATCTTTGTGGAGATATCCGGGTCCAGTCCTTTCATGAGGTAGTTTATCTTGGTTAATTCGTCGTCTATCCCTGCTATGGCCTCTGTGGCCTGGAAGGCAGTGATGTAGTTGGTATATCCAGCATTACTCTTCCCTATCTGCACTAGTTTGTCTAACTGGTCCTTGGCTTGGTTCTTGTAGTCGAAGGGGAAGAAGGTTTTCTCGAATAGTTCCATGAGCTTGGCGAAGGTGAGATCTTTTATTGTGTTATTGGCAAGCTGCATGTAGATGGACTCAGAGAAAGCGCTTCCTCGACCCTTGCTCATTTTTGCGAGGGCAGTCAGGACCTTGGCATTTTCGTTGTAGAATTTTTGGTTCATATTGAAGTAGGCTGTCATGGCCATCTTCCAACATATAGCATCCTTCGGATCTCCAGAGAAATCTGCTGGGAGTCCAGCTTTGAGTTCTGTGTCCTTGCTTCCGTGGTCTGACATTTCTATGTCAGAGTGGGGTTCTTCGGGTGGTGGGGGTGGCGGTTGTCTAGGGATTGGTGCTGCCTCTTGGATTCTCCAGTCTTCCGTGGGGATTGGTGCTGGGAGTGTGAAGAGTGAGGTCGGTGTAGGAGTGTTGTCTGATGAATCAGAAGGGGGATGTATGGTCCGTCCTCGTCGAGATCCTTGTGCGGAAATGGTGGGCATATCTTTCTGTCGAGGGACAGAGATGAGGTTGAAGAGCTAGTTCTTTTGTTAATGCTGGGCGTCAGAACGTAGCACAGCAAACACTCAAAGTAGTTCGGAGACTTGTTGTGGGCGAAGCAAAGAGAAGAAGTGTTTCACTACCCAATGTGCACACTTGGGACTTGTGGATGTGCTAAGTAACAACGCTGGATTGCGTAGAACTAGCTGGGGAAATACAGGTGAAGTCAGGCAACTACTTATACGATGTATGAGACTGCGCACTGTGTAAGGTGATGTACGCAGTAGAAGCTATGTATCAATGGGTAGAGGAACACGAGTCACCATATAAGGAGAACGGTGACGAGGAGAGGTTTGGTCCGTTATGTAAGAAAAGACAAAGCATGACTCACAAATGTGTGTCAGGCGTTCGTAAGGTTATGTAAGAAAAAGGTAAAGCGTGACTCAACAAGTGTTTGTCAGGTGTTTGTAAGGCAAAAAGGAGAAAGGAACCTAATGGGGAGAAGAAGATAGATGTCTTGTGAAGACACGAGGAGAGACGATAAGCCCATAGACATAAGGAAAAGAGGGGTTATAAGGGAAAATCGTAACACATTGTCACCAATGCGGAAAGGGAGATCACATTTGGATCTTTTGTGGAAAGTACACCTGCCCCTGGTGCCATAAACGAGCCCCAGGACACGTCCAAGCTGAATGTTCTTGATGACAATATGGTGAATGTAACAAGTATGGACACATTCGTGCCAATTGTCCAGTTTACAATGGGCTCGACCGTGATGACAGCTTTCTCAATGGGAACCTTGATTTCACCAATTATGAGGTCAATGAGGGAGATATCAATGGACCAGATTGCTGAGCAGGTGCTTCAGCATTATGAAAGGGGTAATGTTACAGTTTTCCCCTACAACCCATCTTTTCCTTATGTTTACAGACTAATTGTCTCTCCTCATGTCTTTGCCAGGCACTCATTATCTTTACCTTTCTGATTTCTTCACCTTTGTACTGGAATCATCCAATACCACACCTAATGCTTTTGTCTTCAACTAGAACCACAGGGAACCACTAGGAATCCTTCGGAACCATGTTTAACACTTCTATCTTTGGCCAGAACCACAAGGAACCACTAGGAACCCTTTAGAACCACATTTTATACTCATTTCTCTGGTCATTAGTATTTCGGAACCACAATAGACTACATTTCTCTCCTCAGCATTGCTTTCTTGATGCAATGCCTCATGTTCCTTAACTCCCATCATGTAGCTATGTTACTGTGGACTCCACCTTATGCAGCATGCAGCAACACAGATGTTGCTGCACACATAGGATTACATAGCACCTAGGTAGCATAAGTAGCAGTCGTTCTGTCATGTATTCCCCAGCTAGTTCTATGCAATCCAGCATTGTTACTTAGCACAACCACAAGCCCCAAGTGTGTGCCTTGGATAGTGAGACACTTTATTGCTTCACCCACAACAAGTCATTGTACTACTTTGTATTGGAGGTGCTACGTACTACAGGAGTAGGATGTGCCTGAGGGAGGAAGTACTAGCTCACCGGTTAGGATAAACGTTGAGGTTGATAGCACGATGTGGTAACTGGACAAGTTGTTATTAGAACTCAGATACTGAGTTCGAATGTATATACTACAGGTTCGCTTATGTATTCTTACTATATGCAGTAACCTAATGTACTACTGTACTTTTTAGTATACTTGTTGAACA
Organism: Aureoboletus auriporus; assembly: GCA_038089615.1. NCBI lineage: Eukaryota > Fungi > Basidiomycota > Agaricomycetes > Boletales > Boletaceae > Aureoboletus > Aureoboletus auriporus. The sequence continues at coordinate 3,325 of JBBPLF010000212.1, forward strand.
GTAATAGATATGTATTCAACACTCCCCCTTGCTAAGCAGCTACTCCAAGCACGTAAGCAAATACAGTACTATGACTATGGCTTGTCATAGAACTCAAGGCCTAATTGTTTTCGGCAATGAGTGAGTGCATCCAGACCAAGATTCTTGGTAAACATATCGGCAGGGTTTTTAGTACCCTCAATGTAAAAGATCTCGATGAGGCCTTCCTTGACATAGTCATGGATGCCATGCCATCGAAGATCGATGTGCTTGGAGCAGCTTTCAGTGACCGGGTTTTCAGCCATGAATATGGAACCCTGGTTGTCACCACAGATCGGAATAGGGGACATTGAATATCCCAGCTCTTCCATGATGGTACGAATCCAAATGACTTGCTTGCTACAGTCTGATAGCACAACATATTCAGCTTCGGTGGACAAATATGCCACACAAGATTGTTGGTGAGATTGCCAGCTGAAGATGCAGCCTGCTAGTTTAATAAACCAGCCTGTTTGCGAGCATCTTGTGTTCGGATCTGATGCCCAATCAGAATCGGTGTAAGCGATTAGACCAGCCTTTGTGGATCCATCAAATACAAGGAAGTAGTATTTAGTCCCAAGTAGATGGTGGCATGCTTTGAAAGGGTGATCACCACAAATGCTATATCAGGACGAGTCCCGAGCATAAGATATAGGAGTGATCCAATCACTTGTTGGAAAAGCGATCTGATTTTGGTGTCTATGATATCTTCGTGAGCCTTTGGGTAATAACCCTGAGGAAGAGGGGTAGGAGCCACACGAGCATTGATAAGATCAAATCTTTGTAGGATTTTCTCTAGGTAGGCGCATTGATCAATGAAGATCTTGCTGCCATCTCGTCGGATGTTCATGTGTAAGAACTCCTTTGCAGGACCTAAGTCTCTGCATTCCCAGTGCTTCATAAAAGCAGCTTTGATCTCTCTGACGGTCTCAATATTTGGGCCGCAGAACAGCACGTCATCGACATAGATGATTGCTACAACCACTGAGGTTCTGTTCTTCTTATATAAGAAGATTTCGGCTTCTGACTTCAGACGCGTGAATCCAAGATCTTTCATGGACTCATTGAGAGTCTCTCACCAGGCGAGTCCAGCTTGTTTAAGGCCATATAGGGCACGTCTTAGACAGAGTACTTTATGCTCTTGCCCCTTGACTACAAAGCCATCAGGTTGCTTCATGTAAATCTCTTCATCAAGCTTGCCATATAAGTAGGCACTTCGAATGTCGAGTCCCTCAATATGCCAGTTCTCAAGGGAGGCCAGTGCAAGCATTAAGCACACCGTCTCAAACCTTACAACAAAGGAGAATATATGGTCAAAGTCAATTCCCTCGACCTGGGAAAAGCCTTTCGCTACAAGATGGGCACATTTGCAGCCATTGGGTTTGATGTCAAATACCCAGCGATTGCTAATAACTTTGCGGCCTTTCGGTGCATCGACTAGCTCGAACACTTTCCACTGCTTGAGCATGTTGAGCTCAGTCTCGCATGCAGCTCTCCATTCCTTTTGTTGGTCTGGAGGTAGGGTAGCTATGTCCCTGAGAGTCCATTCACGGTGTGGTTTATTTTCTGCAGAAACTGCGGGTAACGCCTTTGATAAAAGGTATGTGGCCAATCCAGATCCCCCCTCACGACATAGTCGTTCGACGTCATCCTCGCTTTCAGCAGTGGGATTAGAGGGACGGGTGTGTCGGGAAATTGGCCAGGAACCTGCTGGGAAGACGAAGGGCAGCGATCTTCACACTCAATGTCTTTGACTTGGTCGACTGGATGATGGTCATCACCATATATGTTATCTGGTCGGTGTGGGATTCTGTGCTCTCAGCCGGAATGGTGTGGTGCAGCAGGTACAGCAGGTGGTGGAGGGCAATGCTTCTTAGGAGCTGGAGGCTGCCTAGGAGCAGGGGCCATAGGGGGCATTATAGGACGCAATGGTCCTGGACTGGGGGTGTGAGAGTCAGACTGATCAGACTCAGATTGAGGATCGTCTTGAGTGGTCACAGGGGGTAGGACCGGAGCGGATGGTTCTTCTCCAGATGATTCTTGGAGAGTGCATTTCAGCTTAGGGGCCAATCCCTTGCACTTTGGGAAGTGTGCTTCCTCAAATGAAGCTTGCGCAGCAGTAAAAAGGACATTGTTGGGTGATCTCATGAAGAGGTAGTTAGCCTCATTACCCGGAGCAACACCTAGGTACACCATTAATTCAGACTTGGGAGCGAGTTTATCAGCCCAAACATTTGAAGGGAGGAACACATATGCAATGCAACCAAAGACGTGCAAATGGTCCAGACAAGGCTGCTTGCTATGAAGCGCTTCGTAGGGTGTTCACCATTGAAGGCGGGATAGGGGTGTGCAGTTGTAAAGGTGGGTTGCATGAGCAATGGAGAATTCCCAATAGCTGTCAGGCAAGCATGCCAAATGGCGCATTGCCTCAGCTTTGTCCATAATAGTTTGCATAAATCTTTCTGCGTGACTGTTTTGTTGTGGAACATGGGGGGCACTATTAAATATTTTAATGCCCTCCCCCTTAAGCATGTCATCATATGCGGTGGATTTGTATTCACCACCGAAATCAGACATCCAACCTTGTACAGACGCTTGGAATTGCATCTTCACCATAGATAAAAAGTGGCAGGTAGCCACCAGTGCAGTACCTTTAGTATGCAAAGGGGTAGTCCATGCCATCGAGGTGAAGTCATCGAAAAATACAATGATGTACTTGTACTTGTGGTACGAGTCGGTTGGGAAGGATTTAATGTCCGAGTGGACAAGCTCAAAGGCATGCTTAGTGCAAACGTTCGATGAGGGGAAGGTACGTTGAGGCTGTTTGCCTTTAGCGCAGCCAGGGCAGACTGAAGTTGTTGATTCCGGGATTGTAAAATCCGGAAGCCCAGTGGTATGTTGCTTCACTTGTTTGGCAACCTCTTTTGAGGGGTGACTCAGTCGTCTATGGACTGTCTCATAGTCGATGGTCGCATGGGCGGAGCCAAAGATAGGAGAGGCTTTCAAAGTGTACATATTCCGGCCTAGTTGACCGGTAACAAAGGGCACGAGCATTGTGCCATCGCCATATGTCACAGTTATTGTATCCATCTCACCATGTATCTTAGCTCCTGCTTAAAGCAGGTGCCCAAGTGAAATGAGATTGACACCAGAGTCAGGGATATGCCCGACATAGTGCAGCACCAAATCATGGGTGCGACAATTGATGTCAAACCATCGAAGAGAAATGGTTCCCTTTCCTTCTACCCAAATAAGAGAAGCGGCAGTTTGCACCGGTATCCGCTCATCCTTACGAAACTTATGATAAGTCGTAAAGGCATCACACAGTGGAGTGAAGTGCATCGAAGCACCTGAGTCCAGGATCCAGTGGGTTCTCATCTTATCCATTATTTCTGTGCATTTAGAACAATTACAACAAATTTCATTGCAAGTTTTTACACTACCATACATATTAACTAAACTACTAGCTGTAAGCGCAAAAGCTGCTGTTAGCGAGTTCCAGGTGGAGGATGAAGAGGGGACTGACCACATGCGTGGAAAATCAGGATCCTCTCCCCCATTCTCAGAGCCATATATATTGATCAGGTCCTCCTCATCCCAGGAGGATGCAGGAGGCGCCATGATATCCTTGCAGCAAGAGCACTTAGAGCGCTTGGTGGGAGGAGGAGAGTCGGAATCCAACTCAGGAATTGGCTCAAGCCGTGAGGCGAGTGAAGAGGTGGCGGCGGCAGAGGACGAGGACACCAAGGAGAAGGAGGAGGCAGAGGTGACGGCAGCGCTTGCCAGGAAAGACGGCCCATGTGATTGCAGCCCACTGTTGAGGGACCATATCATTTCAACGGACAGCTGGATCTCAAGCCGATGGGCGAGATTGAAAGCCTCCTGTATTCCAGTATGGAATGCAGGTCCTTCATGTCCTTGAAACATGGATGCAGGACGGTGGGCAAGGGCATGCGGGTCAGGGAACGGCTCAGGACTGATCCTATGGGTGAAGGAGGCGATGTGGGTGTGGGACTGCTTGTTCTGAGTGCCTTGCTTCTCGCGTTGGTTTTTACCACCACACTTGCCACGCTTTCCCTTCTTCTTCGAGGCATTGCCTTCAGGTGCCTGCTGTTGCTCAAAGTTAGGGTCAGCACCCTTGCGCTTAACAGCGCTGATCTTGTTGGCCTGAGCAGCCTTTGGGGTGCTGGTGCCAGTGCCGTGCAACATGTGGCGCTGGTCCCACAAGAGGACTGCAGCCTGTTGGATCTCCTCAATGGAGGGGGTTTTGGGTTTCCCCAAGGAGTCTTTGGCTTGCACAATCATCTGCACTACCACGTCCATGGATGGGGGAAGCTTGGTCAGCAAGAGCATGGCCTGGATGTTGGCGGGGAAAGAATATCCCGCCTCTTCGAGCCGAGAGAATAATGTAACCACCTTGTTAAGAGATGGTGCAGGATAGGAGGAGGCAGTGACCTTTGTGTCGAGGAGCTCCTTGAAGAGCGCAAATGCACCGGAGATCCCAGGAGCGTCGTAGGTATCCTTGAGGGTCTTGAGGAGTGCCATAGCACTCAACTCTTGACCATATTTCTGCTTGAGGGACTCAGACAGATGGAGCTTGACGGACCCAACAATAGTGTCGTTGGCCTTGATCCATTGGATGTAGAAATCCTGGCCGTCCTTGGTTGTCTCAGCAGTAATCTTGGGTTTGTCGAAGTCGACGACCCAAGTGCACCCAGTAGCTTGAATATACGACATCATGGCAGGCCACCACAAAGTCCAGTTGGCTCCATTGAAGATCGGAATCAACGAGGAGGAAGTGGCGGAGAAAGACATTGTTTGAGGTCTGTAACGCAAACATGTCAGCGTTTTGGACCGACATAATTTCCCCATACCAGTGCCCTGCGCAAAGATGCAGTGGGACACAAGCCATCATTACAAGGTTTACCCACATGCGGCATTACTGCGCAGTGGTTCACATGCAGCATTTCCGCACAGTGAAGAACCGGTCTGACTAGTTCACAGACAATGTAGCCATTAGGTGCAGACATCGTGTTGCTAGCCAGGGCTCATAACCTGTTGGAGGTGCTATGTACTACAGGAGTAGGATGTGCCTGAGGGAGGAAGTACTAGCTCACCAGTTAGGATAAACGTTGAGGTTGACAGCACGATGTGGTAACTGGACAAGTTGTTATTAGAACTCAGATACTGAGTTCGAATGTATATACTACAGGTTCGCTTATGTATTCTCACTATATGCGGTAACCTAATATACTACTGTACTTTTTAGTATACTTGTTGAACAGTAATAGATATGTATTCAACACTTTGAGTGTACACTGTGCTACATTCCAATGCCCAGTGTTAACAACAGCCAGTTCTTCTACTGCATGGAAATGCTACATGTGGATGAACTTCACATGATGGCACTCTGTTCTGCTGCACTTTTGTGCAGGGCACTGATATGAGGAGATTATGTCATTTTGAAATGCTAACATGTTTGCATTGTAGATTCTACAATTTCCTCCACCTCTGCTCAAATCCCCATCTTCAATAGGGCCAACTGGACTCAATAGTGGCCCACCATGATGATGTATATTCAGTCCACCAGATACTCCTCGGTTGTTGACTTTTCAAAGCCATCAGTCAACACCAACTTAACAAAGGACCAGTGGGATTTCAACATTCAATGGGTCAAAGCCAATGACACAATCATCAGCTTTATCAAGCTGCACCTCTTGGAGTCCCTTTGACAAAAGTACAGCCCAGAGTGCACTGCTGTGGAACTCCTCAAAAAACCTCAAGAAGGCCTCTAACATTCCCAAGGCCTTTGGAGCTTTTGTGCTCTTCAAAAAGCTTCTCAACACTGAGATTGCTTTGTCCTCTTATCCTGCACCATCTCTCAACAAGGTGGTAAATTTATTCTCTTGTCTTGAACAGGCCAAGTATCAATTCCCAACTAATATCCAGGCCATGCTCTTGCTGACCAAAACCCCATCCATTGAGGAGATCCAACGGGCTGCAGTTCTCTTGTGGGACCAGTGAAATATGTTGCATGGCACTGGTACCAGTGCCCCTAAGGCTGCTCAGGCCTGTTACACTTGGCTTGGGTAGAGACAAATGTAGACCTGGTCAAGTCAAATGCTCTCTTAACAACAAGATGGTCATTGATGGGTTCAAGGTTTCAGCTTACAATTGCCTCATAAGGCATGCTAACCTTGATATGTGTTACAGTTTTCCCCTATGACCCATCTTTTCCTTATGTCTATGGACTCATCATCTCTCCCCGTATCTTTGCCAGACATTTGTCATCTTTGCCCTTCTGATTTTCTCATCGTTGTTCTGGAAACCACCTGGAACCACACTTAATACTTTCATTTTCAACCAGAACCACAAGGAACCAATAGGAACCCCTCGGAACCACATTTCCTACTTGTTCTTCTTTGTCATTCCACTTCAGAACCACCTTGGACTACTTTTCTCTCCTCGGCATTGCCTTCTGGATGCAATGCCTCATTTCCCCTTACTTCCAGTACATAGCTATACTACTGTAGTCCCAGCCTTATGCAGCATGCAGCAGCACAGCTGTTACTGCGCACATAGGATTGCCCAGCACTTAGGTAGTATAAGTAGCCATTGTTCCAACCTGTATTCCTTAGCTAGTTCTATGCAATCCAGCATTGTTACTTAGCACATCCACAAGCCCCAAGTGTGCACATTGGGTAGTGAGAACACTCTATTGCTTCGCCCACAACAAGTCTTTGTACTTCAAGTGTATGCTGTGCTACGTTCCAACGCCCAGCGTTAACAATATGGGCATTACAAAGCTCATTATAAGTTCATTATTATGGTATTCCAATGGAAAAATTTACTTGATTACTCCAATTTGCCACTGTAGGCATTACAATGGGATACAATCTATTTATGATGTAGTATGGGGCAAAAAAGTTCCAACAGGACATTCTAACAGCAACAGCATTAAATGTCTTTTCTTGGTCAGCAACTGCAACTACAACTTGAAACTGGAGTAAAGGAGAGTAAAAATGCTCGCGAACCGAGTAGAGACCATGAGTCAATGCTTCAAGCAAGAACCTTTCAGCAGTGACCCGAAATTGACCATCTCAAGCATGGGCAACAAAGGTTAGCCAAAGGAAGCCAAATGCAATCGCTGCTCCTAGAAGCACATACAAGAACTATATACATTCATGACATATGAGACTCGTGGAATGGCAATCATTGTATCAAAATCATCCATGCCAGCACAAAGTAAAAGAGCCTAACAAACGGTCAGACAGAGCGCGATGTGATAGTTTCTCACTGACAGCAATGGATATACAGCAAGGACAATACGTTGTTGCTCTATTTTCGTGCCATCCAAAAAGTTTATAGAGGCTGTCGAGTCCATGAGCGATGGACAACACAACAGAACGAATGGCATTACCCCAAATACACCAAGCCCATGCACCCAGTGCAAGGGGTGCACGTACCCAGATAACGCGGACAAAGCAGGATACAAGGGCTGCGATGTCCAAAGGTGCTATGCAGTACCCTAGAACGCATAGACCCTGGAAGAACGAGCTTCAAAAGCATCAAACAACCGTATATTGCTCGATGCGTGCTTGTACGTACACTCTACCGCCGAGTAGCTAGGGCAAAAAGGATATGTAAAAGGTCACGTTGAAAGCTTCTTGGGCTTACCTTTGCCTGAATAGTGACCACAAGAGATCCCACGGAGACGATGACCACGACAGAGGTGAATACCCCGAGAGCTTGGCTGCCCGGCGCCTTGAACGCACATGAGTCGAATCATACGAAAAACCGACAAGATGTGCGCATACATTTACGCTAAGCATCATACCGAGGGCAAGGCACAGCAGCAAAGGTCCCCAGAGATCCCAATCCCTGATATGGGTTAGACTCACATTCTCCAACTGACGAGTCCACATACCTTAAAACTTCACGCCCGGTGGCTTTACGAGGATATAACACTTGGACGAGCTTCGCGTATATCGAGAGAAGGTCACGCGCCTAACACGTCATCGATCAGTGGCGCGCAAGGGGTCAAGGGTGGTGAAGACAAACAATTGTTGCAGTAACAGGCTCGTCGAGCGTGTCGACGCCTGTGTATCTAAAAGATGTTCAGTACAAGCAATCCATACAGATGACAGTGCTGTACCGAGTTTCCACGCGAATGCCACCTACGGTTTGCCTGGCGGGCTTGTGCGGTCCGTTGGAGCTGCCAATGTTGCCAGAAACGGTCTGCGCAGGGGCACTCGCATTGCTCGTTGGTGCAACTTGGTCCGGTGCGCGCGACTTGCCCTTGTCTATCAGACCTGGTGCGGTGAAGGCAGGGATTGCGAGTTCGTCGAGGTCGTCCTCGTCCTCGTCTAACGAGCCGTCAGTATACGTCGAGCGGATGCGACGACGAACATGCCTGCTTCGATGAACCTAGAAGAGGATGTCAAGGGCGTTGTCACCGTCATATGCAGAATGCGTTGCAGTCGCAAACTTCGAAATTCGTTGCGGAGGTGGTGGTCACGTGCACATTTCACAGCCTATCCATATCGGTGCATGACTGACGCGTCTTGTCCGCAACGATGGTGTGCATCCTCTCCCTCGATATCGCTTACTCCCGCTAACATCGCTCACAGGGTAACGCGCCATCAGGAATTCCTCCCGCCCCCACCCAAGGCCAGAACCAAGATAAGGACAAGAAAGACCAGCAACCACAGAAGAAGAAATGGGAGCCTCCTCTCCCGACGCGGGTCGGAAAGAAGAAAAGACGTGGGCCCGCAACCGCGTCCAAGCTGCCCGCCGTCTATCCGAGCACGCGATGTCGTCTGCGACTCCTCAAGATGCAACGTACCGAAGACTACCTCCTTCTCGAGGAAGAGTTTATCCAGAATCAGGAACGTTTGAAGCCAGAGTCGTCTAGAGAGGAGAAGAACCAGGACGAGAGGTCCAAAGTCGACGATATACGTGGCACCCCGATGGCTGTGGGAACACTCGAGGAGATCATTGACGATGATCATGCCATCATCAGCACTACCTCCGGGCCAGAGTCATATGTCCCAATCATGAGCTTTGTCGACAAAGATCGCATCGAACCCGGATGCTCGGTGCTATTGCACCACAAGAACCAAGCAGTCGTTGGTGTTTTAGAAGACGACACGGATCCTTTGGTCAGTGTTATGAAGCTCGAGAAAGCCCCGACGGAGAGTTATGCAGATATCGGTGGTCTCGAGCAGCAAATACAAGAAATCAAGGTATGCATGATGGATACTGCATTGAATGACTCGCTTACATCATCCATAGGAATCTGTCGAGCTTCCACTTACACATCCGGAACTTTATGAGGAAATGGGCATTAAACCTCCCAAGGGTGTCATTCTTTATGGCGTCCCCGGAACGGGAAAAACTCTCCTAGCCAAGGCTGTCGCAAATCAGACTTCTGCCACTTTCTTGCGTGTCGTTGGTTCTGAACTTATTCAGAAATACCTCGGTGATGGCCCAAAGCTTGTGCGAGAACTATTCCGAGTGGCCGAAGAACATGCCCCAAGCATTGTATTCATCGATGAAATTGACGCCATTGGTACAAAGCGGTATGCGATATTCGTATGTCCGTGTCCTCTCTTGACCCGTGTTCTTCTAGATACGATTCGACTTCGGGAGGAGAGCGCGAAATTCAGCGAACGATGTTGGAGCTTCTTAACCAGCTCGACGGATTCGACACTCGTGGCGACGTTAAGGTCATCATGGCTACCAACAGGATCGAAACCCTTGATCCAGCTCTCATTCGCCCAGGTCGTATCGACCGAAAGATCGAGTTCCCTCTGCCAGACGTAAAGACAAAGCGACATATCTTCCGGTGTGTTGCATTTATTGTGTTCTTTGATGCCACTCACCTATCCCGCACAGGTTACATACATCACGCATGAGTCTGAGTGCTGATGTCGTCCTCGAAGAATTTGTGATGGCAAAAGATGATTTATCAGGTGCCGATATCAAGGCAGTCTGCACAGAAGCGGGTTTACTTGCGTTGAGAGAACGGCGAATGCGGGTAACGAAAGCCGATTTCACCACGGCGAGGGAAAAAGTGAGCCGTTTGTACACTTTGTCTGACGTATTCCCATTCCTTTTATGCAGGTGCTGTATAGAAAGAATGAGGGTACTCCGGAGGGACTCTACTTGTAGATCCTTAGTTATGCCTGTTTTTTCCCGAAGACTACCCGCACTTATATACTCTTGCCTATCATATGAGCACCTGCGAAACAGAGCTGGAAATCACGTTGAACTGGATCTAGTGCTTGAAGCTAGCAGCCAAAAGAGGGAGCACGCTTTATCTGCCTGTTCGATGCCGGAGAAGTGACTCCATCGACAGTCCAACAGGTATTTCGCCAATACCATCAATCCTTTCCATAATGATAGACTCAAACGAACAAAGGACTTTGACCGGTGACCCATCTTCGTTCGTAACCGGAAGTTGTATGCAAGTAGCAGTAGGCTGGCCTGCCAGATGCTTGTCGTTGCTATGTCCAGTGCCGTCATGGTGGTTGTTGAAACCGGTTGGAGGTGCAAGTGTTTGGCTCGGGTGGCTGCAGCCAGATCATCGCACCGTCTCTGGGTGCCTTTAAATGAATGTCATGCCACCCGCATAGTGCCTTGAACGGTGCCTTTATGAGATTTCGGTACTTTTGCTAATCTGGGCATGCACGCAACCAGGTACAACTGTTACAAGCCAGACATGTATTGTGGTGTCAAGGTAATAGCGAGATTCAACTTTTTGAAATCCATAACAACCAGTGACACTAGGACACACGTGAGGCATGTTTTTTGACGTTCCCATTGACGTTGACAGGGTTGTTGATCCCAATCACTAGGTGCGTCTGTTGTTGTGTAGTACTGTGAGTTGGAACGCTGACTCCGTATGGGCTTTTTCTTGCATAGGGAGTTTGCAACTCTGCGAATCCTGCTCGGAAATGATTGCAATTCAATTTGTCACTTGAAATGGGACCGGCCAAAGCACGAGTGAGTATCCATACCTTGTAAAACGTATGCACTTTGCACCTCGGTCACGTAACTCACCTCTGCTCAGTGTTTCTACTGAAGTTCCACAGCTCAAACAGATGTCGACAACGGGACTGATTGATTGATCTACTTCTACCCAGCATGTAGTCACGCCAACTACCTCGGCAGTTGCTAAGGTTGGGAATATAAGAATGCGAGTGTCCACTCACGGACCTCTGCACCACCCTCTCAGTCATGATGTTGTCATTCGTTTTCGCCTTGCTCGTTTCTCTAGGACAAACATCGGCGACCTCTTTGAATTCGGCGGCCAAGGCATCCGGAAAAATCTACTTTGGTTCCGCAACAGACAACCCGGAATTGACAGATGCAGATTATGTCAATATATTGAAGAACAACTTTGGTCAGCTTACTCCTGGAAATAGCATGAAATGGGTACGGTTGTGCCTCTTAAGGGGAATCAAGTTTTATACTTAGTTAATCGTTCATATCGTCAGGATGCGATTGAGCCTCAGCAGAACGTCTTTGACTTCTCGGGTGGCGACGCGATCGTTTCCCTGGCTCGGTCAAGTGGAATGATCGTCAGAGGTATTTCAGCACACATCCTGCTTAACGTTCACGGTCATTCGACCCCCTCAGGTCATAACCTCCTCTGGTATAGTCAACTTCCCAGCTGGGTTACGGGTACAAAATGGTCGACAGCGGACTTGACGAGAGTCATCAAAAACCATGTGACCAAAGAAGTCTCGCATTATGCAGGAAAAGTGTGAGCCATTTCTGCCCCTTTTCATGATTTCACGCTGAAAAGACATCGTTGGTAGTTGTAAGTTTCGAAACTATTTTCTGCATTTGTTATGAACTTTTGTGACGCTATTCAAAGACGCGTGGGACGCCATCAATGGTAAGTCCTTTTTTATTTTGCTGATGCATACCTGACAGAACCTTCCGGATTTCAGAGCCTTTCAACGATGACGGGACGTACCGTACCGATGTGTTCTACAGTACCCTGGGTAAGTCCTACATCAACACCGCACTGCAAGCGGCCCGTGAAGCAGACCCGAATGCCAAACTTTACATCAACGAATTCAATATTGAGCAATCTGGTAGAATCGTCCGTCCGTCCTTTTGCATTCTTCTCAATGTCTTCATAGGCCCCAAGTTCGACGCGATGGTTACACTTGTTAAAGACCTCTTGGCAGCTGGCGTATCAGTCGACGGTATCGGTTTCCAATGTCACTTAATTCTTGGTCAAGTTCCTACAACCCAGCTACAGGCCAACATGGAAGCAATCACCGCTCTCGGTCTTGAAGTTGCGGTGACGGAACTTGATATCCGAATTGAACTCCCTGCCTCCGATGCCGACCTGGAGCAGCAAAAGACAGATTATGGGTCTGTCACCGGAGTCTGCAAGGCCGTTCGCGGTTGTGTTGGTGTCACCCTTTGGGACTTTACGGACAAGGTACGGTCTGTTATACTACTCGTACTGTTCAGACTGATCATTCGCCTTGCAGTACTCTTGGGTTCCAAGCACCTTCTCCGGTTATGGCGACGCTTGCGCATGGGACGCAGTATGTTTCATTGATCTTGATTACTCGTGTGCGGTTTCCTAAGCGCGACATTTCATAGAACTTGGTCCCCAAGCTTGCATATAATGGCATTCTCGAGGGATTCTCAAGTTAGGGTGCATGATTCGCTTGCACAATGCAAGGTCATACGGTGCTCGACTTCATTCGCGGATTCCAAGGTCCTTTTCTTGGCGACTGAATATACCCTGGCGATGAGTTGCAGAGTTGTTCAATTATGTAGACATAGATTGAGCAGGGCGCTCAGGTTAGCCCACGCGTTACAAATACGATAAGACCAGAAGCATTTGACTCGGTTGACTTCAACTACTGCCATATTCCGGCGACTGCCCTAGTGGAGAGCGTCATGGGCCGTGTCGTGTTGAAAGGCGATCCACTCGCATAAGCCACTGACACTGCATAGGTACACTCGAGATCATTTATCACACTGGTCTGGTGATCACCAGATTATTGCCACACCCCTGGGCCAGTACAAAAACTCGGGTTCTCAATTTCTCACTTTATCTTAGCATCCCGCTGCATAGAATATAATTTGACACGCAGATTTCATCTCTCCTCTCTCCATTACGTGTGCATGCATGTGAGAAGTGGAGTAGCCTTCTCACCTTCTCTTCTCACTTCGTACTGTTGCTAGTCCTTTGTCCATAGTGGCAGTCCTCAGTTCATTCGTTTCGTGCCCGCACACCATGCCCTCTCACGTGCTGTGAACAGGCTACTCACTCCGCAGTTTCGTATTTGTCCGCCTGCCCCACTCGACTGGATCGGTGTAAAATGAAGCATGGGCACATATGTCTATTCGGAATCGAAGTTTTAATATATTTGTCGAATCGAATCTCAATATTCAATGGAATGTGAAGTTACCTTTTCAGGCCCAGATCCTCCCACTGATCCAAATACATTCTACCTGGAGATCGACAGCCACACAAGTAACTTCATCATGTGAGAACTGACAATATGTAGTAAAAAGTTTCTTGCATGGCATGCAGGATAGTTGGCCAAGTGCGTCACCTACCATAATCGTAATTCTGAATACATTGGTGGTTGCACTCCATCTCCTGTGTGACACATCCAGTTCATTCTGATCACAATCTCCACAGACTCCACAAAGGCCCATTGTCCATCCAAGTTGTTTGCCATGAAACTGAGGATGTATATCAATGATAAACATCATAATGCCTTCACTCTGCACAAAATTTGGCTCCCCCGCCAGTAGGCCGTTACAAAATCCACTACAAACATAGAACGGTAATCCATGGTATCCACCGGTACATTTAACATTTTGATTACATGTGCGCTCTCATTTCCGAGTCCCACCTATAGCTCAGGCTGCACCCACTAGCAAGGCCATCAGGCCTGCCTGAATGGCTTGAACAACAACGGCAATTGAGGCCTTCTCTTTGGATCGCTCCGCAAAACAGGCCGCTGCTGCGCGAACAAGAGCTTTCGGTCGATCTCACTGGTGGGCACTGCCAGCTCGAATTCAAACGCGCGTACAAGCGTGAAGAGAATCGCTTTCATTCTGTTTGTTGGACGATATGGGTACCAAATCACCATGCGCTCAACAAAATGGACTTACTCCACGATAGAGAACCGGTATCCGATGCATGCTCTGGGGCCGCCCAGGAAGATCAACAGGTTGCTCCATGTGCCCGGAATCTTCCTGACCGCCTCTGGAATGTTTTGCCACCGTTCTGGCCTGCAGTTCGATGGAGGGGTGAACAAAGTAAACCGAAAGAGACGACGTACTTGAACTCATGCGCATCGGGCCCCCACAATTCTTGTGACATGTGGATCGCCAAGATGGGAATAAAGATAAACTCATCTTTGCTGACTCTGCGAGCAAAGATCACGACACGTTGAAATTGTATTGAGACCCGTGGGCATACCTGATGGAATCCTGGACAACACCAAACTTGTCCGTGTATGGCTTCTCGACAGGCAAAACGTCGTCCTTCATCGCGATTCGCCCACTGTGTGGAATGGGTGGGTGCACACGGAGGGTCTCTCTCACTACTGCATCGAGGTAAGGAAGTGACATGAGCTCGTCCATCGATGGAGTATCGGTATCCACAGCAAGGAGTTCTTCTCGAAGCTTTGTCTGGACTCCGGGGGCTTGCGTGATTGCGTAGAGTGCCCAGGTGGTCGCCGTGCTATTACACCATCAAGTGCCATCCTATTTGGGCAAACGTGGTATCATACCTTGTAGTTTCATGACCGGCGAGTAGGAACGTGGGGACCTCTATGGAAGAAAAGAACACACCGGCGTCAGATGTGATAGTAACAATCGAGGATGGAAAGGGAACGCACGGGCCAATACATCTTCGTCAGACAACCTCTGACTCTCGGGGATGTCAGTCGCCATGTTGGACTTGACGAGCAATGACAACAAATCCCGACCCTGTAAGGTGTTCTTTTCGATTTTACCTTTTTCTGCTGCAGCGGCCAGAGCGGCCGATTTAGCGCAGGATAGCAGTTCACTGCCAATGCGTGTCATTGTAGATCGCGCAACCTGAAGTTGGAATGCGCGATCGCTAGGCTGTCACACAGGAAATAAATCGGAATTCTGCATGAAAGGACTCTTCATGGTACTGACAATGAAACGGAACAGTGCATATTTTTCTTGCAATAGGGAGAGGATGGTCACTTTCTGAAACGCCATAAACGAGCTCAGGAATGCTTGTTGCAGTTCAGTCGATTCCTTGTTCACATTCAAGGCACCGAAATCATAGTTGAAACCTAATGGCGTTCGGTGACATCGTTTTGGCAGTGCATCAAGTGACAAGAGAACTGCGCACCTGTGAGACCAATAACGTCAAGGGTCATTCTGCTCAGCCATGGGATGACATCGAGACGGGTGCCAGTGGTACATTCACTAGGGTCTTTGGCAATCTTGGTGGACAAGACATCACGAAGCTGCGATGGCTACGTCAGCAATCTGTATTGATATGATCAAGAGATCACATACTTGGATAGCTTTGTCAAAGAAGGTATCCGTGAGTGCTCGGATTTGTACTGGACCGAATGCAGGGTTCTCAAGGTCGATTCAATCACATGAATAGTGTATGTTTATGAGGATTCGGATTACTATTACTAACCAGGATGTGTCTCTGTAATTAGATAAGAAGTTCGTGGGCTCATCAACAAAGACGAAGATGAAATGGAGACTAACCTGCCGACGATGGTGAGCGCCTTCAGCGCAGATCATACCTATGGTTTTTGGTCAAGTGTGCAAAGGAAACCTACGGGACATAACCGGACCCACCGTTACCAATAATCTGGGTTAAAGTGTACCTGACCTCAGCGGGCTTTTGATAGTCGAAGCTGTGAGTAAGTATATGGTTGATCGCCCGCGTGTCCATAGTGAACAGTACATTGCTCTTGAACACCACCCCCAGTTCAGTATTGTGTGTGGACAGATTGCAATCGAGAAATTACATTGAAGGGACCCTTGTACCTCAGGGTACTCCCATAGTCTTTCGCCCATTTTTCCTGGAGTACGAGGCTCTATGACAAGCGAGCGAGAACGGCATGTAAACAGAGAAGTTGATCTGAGGGGTATCACAAGGAGAGGACATACATCAGTTATAATGTCTCGCGCATTTCCATAAATCCAGCTTGTTCCCTTTGGACCGCGTAGATGGCGTATGGGAGATGTTAATTGGCGATATAGAGACTGGAACAGCGTCCAGATTCCAAAGGCAATCAAAGACGCAATCGCAGCAAGCAGCAAATTTCCGACAGAGACCATGACGATACTAAAAATTCCCTGGAAGAGTGATGCGCATTTATATGGTACAAAGACTCATCAGCGTCCACTTCGCACGGTGCGCGCCTGAGAGTGCCTTTTTTAATTTAATGGACCTGCGAACATGGAATATCTGTTGCCATCATAATAAGCACGGGATGCGTGAGATGCAAGCCCCTCGGCGCGGCAGTAGCAAAGTTGACACCTAGTTGTAGATAATCACAAGCTATCTATCGTTGCGGAATCCAATAAAACCACGATACGCGGGAGAAAGAACAAAGGACGCACATGTTGAATCTTCCTGCGCAAAAAAGGTCAGGTTGGTGCCAGCAGCGGCTTTAGAAAGCCCGGGTGCCAAAAAGTAACTCCAGAATGCGGTGGTTAGAGTTTGATATCTTAGTAACCTCCTAAACATAGGTCCATCAGAGAAGCAGAAAATAGTTTCCTACCTGTCTACCGCTCACAGCTAACCTTTTGCGTAGGACCCTTAATTGCTTTTTCTTGAGAGCTCTGATTGGGGGCAGGCCCATATGAGAGAGCATCAAGGTAACCATAAAACGCTCCCCAGATGGCCTAGTAAGTAGGTTGTTGATATCAATCACTGCCGAGTTCCTTGTAGTAGTAGTACTTTGACAAACGGCACCGCCTGTTTGTTTCGCCGGTTATAGGAACTTAATCTATTACTAAGCATCGGAGAACAGTATCAGCCGTTTAACTGGCACCGTGCCATTGAAAGCACTTGCCAGCGGGAAAACCACGATGAGTCCTGAGTCGATGGAGCATGGAGAAAAAAACTTATCACTGATACAGATCTGCCTCGTCGTGCACGAAAGTTGAACTTGCGTGAACGATTTATGTAATGAAGTTCATTCAAATTCCTTTCGTGGAGCCACAACCACGCCTTGAAGCTTGACACCGTCGCGCCGTCGAAGGCCGTGACATTTACGTTCATCAAGTTCGTACGGATTATGATGCCTGCAACCGCGATCAGAAAGGTGTTTTTTTTGTGATCCTATCGACTGAGCTGCGTAGCCCGGAGTCGATATCGATGTCCTTCAAGTTTTTACTAGCCAAACAGGTATCGCCCCCTTATCAACATGGTCAGGCGTAGCAAGGACGCGTCAGAGACAGTAGCCAGGGTATCCACCGATGTTCGTCTGCCTGTGCCTGTGCAGAGGACTTGTTGGAGCCGAGTTACGATGTCAGTGTTGCGCCTTGGTGGAATGGTGGATCACCCTGATCAATCATTTTTTATGCATTCGGTCTCATACGTCGCTGTGCTGTATCGATGGTTGGTCTCATCCGCCTAGTATCCAAGCTTCTGTTTTGCTAATTCAGCCTAACGCATCGCCTGTTGCATCCTTGAACACCGATATATCTCCTAAGGTAGGAAATGGCGATACGTTCTCTGGTACGATCTATGATCCAGTCCGCGAGCAGTGCAGTCGCCGACCAAGAAAATACGTTTACGCTTCTCGAATGTCCTAGTACGTTTCAAGACCGTGGGATGGGCCAACTCGTCTCATTGAACGACGCATCGCCAATGGACGCCCGAGTCTACCTTGGTGGTATCTATGGTGCCCTGATCTCAGATCGGTATCTCAAACAGTGCCAAGGCGTACGAGCTCTACAGGAGCCGCTCGGTTGTCGTTCGAGTCGCTCCCGATGAGCCTGTACGTCATTATATTCTATGTCTATCATTTCTGTCCGAGTCCTACCCCCGACGGAACCCTTGCACATTCGTGGTACTACGGGCTGTGGTGACGCGCGCGTACCTGTCTATCGGATCTCCCAAGGCACGACGACGCTCAGGCAGGGCAGGAAAATATGTACATAGGCACCCCACCCAAACCTTAACCGCTATCTCCATCTGATTTCGATCAGTGTAGAGTGGGTCGTCAAACGGCCATGACTATGTGATGGTGCTTGACTGCTGCATTTCTCCTGTACACGTTAACCAGCATGTCAATGGTGGCCCCATTTGACTGGTGTCACAGTCAAGCAGCACAGCACCCAAAAAAACTGTTTGTATGTCCCCATATGCCTTGCCCTGGCTGCATAGGCTTGTGATGCCATAGATGTTGTCAACCCTAAATCCTTAACAGGATACAGGTGCACACAAAAGATACTGACTTAGAGGCAAGAAGTGATTAAGGGGAAAGCTCAACAAGAACTTGATTGGAGTTTTCTGTTGACATGCATTGGTTTATATACTGTACAGATGCTGTGCTAATGGTCCATGTGCATGTGGCTATACAAATCTGCCCTAAGGTATGACATCATGGAATGTTCTGGAATGATTATCTAAGAATGTCACATGACTGTGAGAACCAAAGTGGTCTGTGACTTGAAAGATACTAAGTCCAAAAGATAAAAGATGATCTTGATAAGATAAGATAAGATTGGAAAGATTAGATAAGCAAGAAATTGACAACATTACCCCCCTTCTAGATCTTGACTTCCAGGCAAGAGAAAGGTGGGATTGTGACTGTTGTCATATTTTCATAAGGTTTAAATAAACCGTCAAAGAGTATTTGCACCATGTTGAGCCTGCATGGGATGGAGGGGTGAGACTTGTAAAAGTTTGCAATAGACGCTTGTGTGTTTTTAAGGTGAGAATGAGGTTCCCATGTACGATCTTCATTTTTGCCCTTCCAGTGGACGAGAAATTCGATGTGTCCATGCCAGAGACGAGAGTTGACAATGTAGTCAACTTTGTATTCTTCATGTTCCTCATCTGACATATCTACTGGTCCCAGGGATGACAAAGGCTGAGAAGGGAATTTTTCTAAATAGGGTTTAATGTGACTTACGTTCACCGTCAGGTGAATGCACATAGTCTTTGGTAAAGTGTGTGTATAGGCATTCGGTCCTGCTGTAGCCGTGATTAAATTAAGGGCCAATCCAGCGTTCTGTCAGTTTCTTAGACTGCCTAGGAAGGCGGAGATTGGTGGTCGACAACCAGACATATTGTCTGACTGAAAAGGAAGGTGTGTCAGAGTGTAGCTCATCCGCATATTTCTTCATATCCATTTGTGCCTTCTTCAGGTTGTCAAGTGTGGTTTGAAACTTGATGGCAAAATCTGTTGTCACAGGAGAAGAGGAGATTTTGGGTTCAATACCCATTCGAAGTTCATATGTTTTCATCAATGAAAACAGGGAGGTGCTGGTAGCAGAATGAATGTGGTTGTTATAGCTAAACTGGGCGATGGCTAGTCAATCAGCCCATTCATCTTGTTTTTCCTATGTGAAAATTCGTAAAAATGATTGTAGTTCGCAGTTCAACTGCTCAGTTTGTCCATCCATCTGTGAATGGAAAGCCGTGGATATTCGGAGTTCAATAGATAACATAGCACTAAGTTCTTTCGTGACTTATGCCGTGAATTGTGGACCTCGGTCCGAAACAATTGACAAAGGGAGTCCATGGTGTTTCCACACGTAATCACTATATAGTTTAGCGGTTCCCAGGGCAATCACAGACTTAACTGTGGGAACAAATTCTGCTTCTTTTGATAATTTATTGATTATGACTAAGACTGTGTCAAAGCCATTGGAGGAAGGAAGATTAGTGATGAAGTCCATGGAAATATCTGTTCATGGCTTCGTGGAAATGGGAAGGGGAATTAATTTTCCGCTTGAATGTTGAGTGGAACCTTTGGCTTACGCGCAAGCCTTGCATCTCTTTATGTACTCCTTGATGTGATTGCGGAGGTTTTCCCAGATGTAAGATCTGGAGATAAGGGCCCACTTACGGTCCATACCTCCATGTCTTGTGAATACAGAATCATGAAAGAATTCCAGGATGTCCTGCCATAAACGTCCTACATTGGGAATGAAGATTTTGTCCTTAATGCAGAGGACACCTTTTTCATCTGCTACAACTCCTTTTGATAATTCACTTTCTTTTAGCAAAGCTACCACCTCTTTCACTTTCTTTTCCAACATCATTCCTGGGTCGGAGATTAAACCTTGTATCCATTCTGGTTTAATCAGGGTGACAGTGTGGTTGTCGTTTTCAATGCCAATCATATGATCCTCTCAGCTTGAGAGTACATCAGCCTTTCCCATGGCTGTTCCTGGTTTGTTGACCAGAAGAAAGTTGAATCTTGTTAAATATTGCTGCCAACGTGCTTGTTGGCGCGTGAGATCCTGCGATTTCATGAAGTATTGGAGATTCACATGATCAGTCCAAATCTCAAATTGGTGTCTGGCTCCTTCAAGGTAATGCTGCCAGACTTCCAGGTCTTGTATTATTGCCAACATTTCTTTGTCGGCTATAGGATAGTTACATTGTGTGCTATCCATTGCATGCGAGAAGAATCCCATGGGGTGCCAGTGTCCTTCTTTTTCTATTGAGAGGACACCTTCTGTGGCAAAGTCCGAGGCGTCCGTTTTCATCCGGAATTGTTGGTCTATATCCAGGTAGGCTAGAACTGGGGCGGTGATGAAAGCTTCCTTAAGCACATCAAAGGCGCCTTGTTCTGCTTCTTTCCACTGCCATGTTTATTCCTTTTTTGTAAGATCGTGTAATGGTCATGCAATTGCCAAAAAGTCTTTGATAAGTCTTTGATAGAAGTTCGCTAATTCCAGGAAACATCTCACTTCTTTTACATTACGAGGTGTAGGCCATTCTTTCACAGCTTCCACCTTACCAGCTTCCATTTTAATGCCATATTTGTTTACAAGCATTCCCAAGAATTCCACTCCCTTAGCGTGGAATGTACACTTCTCGGGTTTGATGAAGAGATCATTTTCTTTTAATCTCCGTAGGACTTCCAAAACAATTTGGTCATGTTCCTCGATATCGTCGGATTTGGTGAAAACCATTAGGTCATCAATGTAGATGATGACCCCATTGTCCATGTCAGCAAAGATCTTGTTCATCATCTGCTGAAATGTACTAGGCGAGTTGCACTGCCCAAAGTACATTATGAGTGGCTCAAAAACTCCTTTTGGCATAACGAATACAGCCTTCCATTCATCGCCTTCCTTGATGCGAATATTGTTGTACCCCCATCGGAGTTCCATTTTGGTGAACATCTTAGCACCCTTCAGCTTGTCCACTAGCTGAGAAATGAGTGGCAGTGGGTAACTGTTCTTTATTGTCCACTTATTGAGGTATTGGTAATCTTGCATCATACACTTCTTTCTATCCTTTTTGGAAATGAAGAATACTGGTGTGGCTTGGGGGGACTTAGAAGGTCGGATATATCTCTTCCGTAATTGGTCTTCAACGAAGCTGTTGACTTCGTCTACTTCTATGAGCGTCATATTATATAATTTGCCCTTTTTAGGGACAAATCCTTCCTTCATGTCGATTGTGTGATCCCATGGTTTTCTGATGGGAAGACGTTCCAATTCCTTTTTGGAAAAGCAGTCCAAGTATTTGTGGAACTGCTTCAGCACTAACGCCACTGGGTTATCATTGTCCTTGGGTTTTTCTAAGAACTTGATCGTGTCATAGGCTCTGTGGGCAATGTCTTGCTCTTGCTCATCAATGGAGTGCAAGAAAGCACCTCTTTTTGCTAACATGTGGCATGAAGGGGGACATCGTGAGAGTGTAACTTTGCCAGAAGGCCAGTCTATCTCCAGGTTATGGGTTTCAAGCCATTTATAGCCAAGAATGATCGAATTCTTTCCCAGTGATGTGACTTTTGCCACAACTTTCTCACAGTGTCCTTGATACTGGACGATGAGTTCGACAGCGTGCGTGATACTGCCTTCTTGGTTTTTTGATTCATCAATGTTAAACACAAGGATCGGTCATGCGAGAGGTTTCATGGGTAGTTTCCTTTTACTAGCCCATTCCTTATTGATGAAGATGCCATTGGCACCACTGTCCAGTAGTGCTTCTGCAGCATGCCTTCATTCCTTGGTTGTTGGATGGAAAACTTCTATTTCCACCAACACTTCTCTTTTTGGTTTTATGGACCTTACTAAGATCCGTTCCTGTTAGAACAACGGAAACGAACGTAACTCTGGCGAAGTCCGGAGCAAAGTCTCAGTGGGACTTGGCTTCAGCGTATGTGCTGTGCCCTTACTGAACCCAGGGGTCCTGAATTTGTTCGGAGGTCGGAGGTCACAAGAACCACCAGGGTTCAAGTGTAATGGAGGATGAGACGAAGAGGGAGGTCGGATGGAGACCGGAGGGTCAGAGCGAGGAAGGGAAGGTAGTTCGATTCGATATTCAACTGGAGCTACAACTACAGTACAGAGGAACTTATATACGGAGGGTGGAAGGTGTTTCAGGGTAAACGACGGGGACGGAGATGTAAGTAGGGTATACGATGGAGACGGAAGTAAGTAGTGACCAATGGAGACAGAGATGTAAGTAATGACAGACAGGGACAGAACAAATGTCAGAAGTGATGGAATGTGACGAGGCAAGAATGTAAGGTACAATAAGGAAGTCTGGGGAACTGAGATACCTAAGTGTGCGAGATTGCATTGGAGTTGTGCCGTAGTGACCGGAGTTGGACTTGGAGAAAATCCAGGATATGACAGTTCCGGGGTTTGTTCTTTAATAGATAACGTAATATTTTTTCTTTTTTATTATGGGAAATTAAGCCTGCATTTTCCGTGCAGCATGTGACTTCTTGCGCCATCCCATTGGTCTTTGGTAAACGTACTACAGGAATTGTCCTAGTTAGGGGGTCGTCCTCAGGCGATGCTCCAATAGATTCTAAATATGTAAACTTATTGTACATAGGAGAGAAAACATTGTGTATAAAGTCCTTTTTAGGGTCCTTCAGCACACAAACACCCGGTAGATTTATGCGCTGTATTCTTTTCCCTGGCTCTTCATTTCCATGTCATATTCGTCACAGAAGAACGCCCTCATTTGTTGGTAGGCATTGTTTGAGGGGTCAGGAAGTCTGAGTCCAGCAGAATTCCTAGAAGAAGAAGCACTGGCTGATGGTTGCTCTCCACCAGTGGGAGCCGCTGTGCTCATTGAACAGACCTGTTTAAAGTCCGGACACCTTTGAGCATGTCCTCCTCCAAGAAAATGACATTTGCCACATTCCTTTTTGGGACTGCGGCACTGCTTAGCTTGGTGGCCCTCCTTGCCACAATTGAAACACCCACGTTGTAGGGCCAAAATGTCCATTGGCTCACCACATCCTGGGTATGTACGGCTGCCAGAGCTGGATGCCTTCGGAACAAAGGATTCCCTCCTATTTTTGAAGTGGAGCTCATATTGCTCCACAGTCATCCTGACTTCTTTGATGACTTGTAAATATGAAGCAGGGTCAGTCTGTCTCTTTCCTTGTTCGAAAATAATCCGCATTACGTTCTTGCAGGTATTTCATTCTAGAAGCCTTACAGCCTTGAAGTCATCAGGGTTTGCTCTGAGGTAAAGTTGTTCCCAGTCTGTCAGGAAGCGCTGTGTGTTATGCTCAACTCGGGTAGAGGTGAACGTAGACCTGGTCGGTTCAAAGGTTCTGTCTAGGACGGACGTTCATCGTAGATGGTTCAAGGGTTCAAGGATTCTTCCAATGATAAGACGATTGTCGGTGGTTTCAAAGGTTTCAAGGGAATGTCCACTCAGAGTAGGACGAAGACTTCAAGGGAGACAAGGGATCCGAGGGATCAGAGACAATGTACAAGGGGTGATGCTATTCCAGGTAGGTCAAGTGTAAGGTACATCGTTGGTATTGTCGGGTTTATATAGGGAAGGAAAAAGAGGAATTACTAAGCAATAGAATGCGAAGGAATTCCTAAGAATGTTTAGTAATACACAGCAAGTAAGACAGAAGAGGAAACGATGATGTCAAGCGGGCTGTACAGCAAGACATGTGTCCGATAGGAACACATGAAAAGGTAATCAAAATGACAAGGCATCCGACAGGAGCGTTTGAAGAAGTAAGCGAGATGACGAAAGGGAAAAATGAATAGGGGTGAATTGTAACACTGTGTGTGCTCCATGTTTCCTTGTGCTTGCTTTTCCAGGAGCTGGATGGTGATGTCAGCATCAAGGGAGGACCTGAATCTACTTTTGACCTCGATTTTGAATGCTGTAAAATTGGTGATGCCATATGTTCCATTGGCGACTTTGGACAGTTTGATGTGGGCCCATGCTCCTGCGCCATTCTTGTCTCCTTCCTTAGGTCCTATTCTCATGAGGACCACCATGATTTTCTCACCATCTGACTTGAAGGTCTCGGCATTCATTTTTAGGTACATTTTTATTTTTATCCACCAAGTTTCAAACTCGGTGGGTGCACCTGAGAAGTGACCGGGTCAGGGACCACTTCAACCTTTTTGGAGACTTTGAACTCTGTATTTGCTGGATGGGGAACAGCTAGTTCCGCCAAGACAGCTATCTTTGCAGCGGCTGCAGCTTCATTCTCTGCTGCCTGTGCTCTTTGGAACGCC
This sequence comes from Aureoboletus auriporus, assembly GCA_038089615.1. Classification (NCBI taxonomy): domain Eukaryota; kingdom Fungi; phylum Basidiomycota; class Agaricomycetes; order Boletales; family Boletaceae; genus Aureoboletus; species Aureoboletus auriporus. The sequence goes on from JBBPLF010000212.1 coordinate 28,051, forward strand.
TCGTCTGCTCAGGCGTTTACTTGTGCCAACTGGGCCTGTAGATTGACCAGCAGCATGTTCATGTTTGCCAACGTGGTGGCGATGTTGGCATTGGGGGTGGAATTGACATTCATGTTGAGAGGAGGAAAGGTGGGTGATCGTGGTGGGGAGTTGTGAAGGAACCTTTCTTCTTCGCTCAGATCATCTGAGAGTGGGGTGGACTGGTGCTGTTGGAACGACAGTTTGTGAGCGTGGGTAGAGAAGGTCTAAATCGATTTCAGACCAATGAGGAATGGGGTGTGGGAGGATTTGTTTGAATTCGGCTAATGCAATGTAGGAAGCAGTAGGCTCCAAATCCCAAAAGAGGTCGTGTACTTTTTCAAATTCTCCTTCAAAGAAGGAATCATGGATATTGGGTTTGGCCCAGTATGGTGGGAGGTTTTCAAAAAATGGACTGTCGAACGTAATGATCTTGATGCTCATATAATTTTTTTCCAAATTGGCAGGCTTCCTAACTTGTGTCTTCTTCTTTTGGGTTGTCTAGTCAATAGCCACTAGATCAATCCCTCACTTGTGCAAGTCTACCTGTATGTAGGTATTATGGTATACACTCTTGCAGTACACAAGCGACGATCCGTTTATTGTCCAGGATCTATGCAGACAGTGGCCCTGGTGCACTATGGGCTCAGCAATGTTATCCTAATTTATTACAGTGGATGACCGTATAACAACGTTAACTGGTAACGTTATACCAGACAGGCTGTGACTGTCACGCGTGCTCTTGGTATGAGAGACTTTGGCTTGCATTGCACATACTCATGGCTTTCTTCATTTGATGCAATATGTCCAGAGGATCTTCATAGTAGAAGTGAACTTTCGGATCTAGCACTGCGCCTAGAGGGGTTGCCTCTATTAAAGCGTCAGGTGATAGTTGTGAGTCTTGACTTCAAGAAGGGCACGTAGTCACCACTCACATTAACCCTCGTGTCTGGGTATAGAACACAGCAGATAAGAAAAGAGTTTTGTCAATGTGCAGGTGTGTGATAGAATAGTCAAGTTCTTCTGTTGTCGACCCTAAATCCTTAACAGGACACAGGCACACAAAAGATACTGAGTTAGAGGCAAGAAATGATTGAGGGGAAAGCTCAACGAGAACTTGACTGGAGTTCTCCGTTGACATGCATTGATTTATATATTGCTAATGGTCCATGTGCATGTGACTATACGAGTCTGCCCTAAGGTATGACATCATGGAATGTTCTGGAATGATTACCTAAGAATGTCATGTGACTGTGAGAACCAAAGTGGTCTGTGACTTGAAAGATACTAAGTCCAAAAGATAAAAGATGATCTTGATAAGATAAGATAAGATCGGAAATATTAGATAAGCAAGAAATTGACAACAGTAGATGACCCAGGGCAAAGTGGCCGTCCTGGCTCAATGATCGCAGCATCCATGCCATGCGATTCAAATGAGGATGTCCGCCAGCACCATTCAGACTACGAATGGTACAATGCATCGTGTGGCACTTATTCAACACATGTTTGGGCATCAACGTCGAGGTTACGCATGTTGTTATCACCATTGGTCTGTTGGGTCTTGGCTTTGTAAGCATGGCTACAGGCTGCAGCACACCCAGATGACTATGCAAAAACACCTGGAGGTGTCATTACTGATACAATCGAGTGAGTAAGTACCCAGTGGAGGAGAAGCCACATTTCAACGTATGTGATCTCAAGATGTCTCATTTATTAAACAAGGGTGTCCCTGGCCTAAGACAATGTATTCAGAATGCCATTCCAAACTCCCTTGTGTATGCATGTCAACATTTTGCGACTCATCTTCATCTTTTGAACACCAAGCCATCTGACTTCGACAGCCTTTCCAATGTCGATTTTTTTTATGTGTTCCCAACTGCTCTTTTCGTTGGAGGTACTCAGTCTGGTGGATGAAGACGAGGGGGGGTTGCATTAGCCATGGAAAGACTCAAGCAGTGGTAAAGGGTGTGTCGATTACTGCATTTGGATCTCTTATTAACTGACGATGAAACAGAACAACAACAACAACAACAACAACAACAACAACAACAACAACAACAACAACAACAACAACAACAACAACAACAACAACAACAACAACAAGTTGGCTGATCCTGCATCTGAGGTCATCAAATTCATGGCCATTTTTCAAGGAATCATTTCTCAAAGGATACCATGCTTGTATATCTCTGCGATGCCTCTATGACGACAGAATTCGCATATTGGACCCTTGTACAGCCACAAATTAAGGAAGATGGTTCGACCGAGGAATGGCGGTATTGAACTCATGTCATCATTGCATAGTATGATAATAAGAGGGCACACTTTTGTAGTCACATCCATTGGGTTTTCACCTATATGCATCATTTCTGGGTCTGATGACGCAACTGTGCATATTTGGAATATCAAGACATGGTTTATGATGCTTGGGGCCTGTGAGAGACACTTCCCCAGTTGCATCAATAGCTTTTTCACCTAATGGAGAGCGTGTCGTCTCAGGTTCTCATGACAGAATGGTATGCACATGGGATGTTGAGACAGGCTTTGCCATGACTGGGCCCTGTAATGGACATACTTTTTCGGTTACTGATTAATTGGGTTTTCACTTGATGGAAAGCGCATCATCTCGGGGTCTAATGACAACACAATCCAGATTTGGGATGCCAAGACAAGATCTATCATAGCTGGGCCCTTCGATTTCAAAGAACATGTTTTGGTCGCATCAGTCATGTTTTCGCCTGATGGAAAGCCCATCATCTCGGAGTCTAGTGACAATACAGTGTGGATTTGGGATAACAAGAGAGGGTCTGCAGTAGCTGGGCCATTAGAGGGACACACTTCTTTGGTCATATTAATTGGATTTTCATATCATGGAAAGCATGTTGACTCTGGGTCTAAAGACAACATGGTCCGAATTTGAGATGCAAAGACAGGCTCTCTCATAGCTGGACCCTTCAAGAACACAATTCGGTCGCATCAGTCAGATTCTCACCTGATGGAAAACACTTCGTCTCTGGGTCTGGAGACAATATGGTCCAGATTTGGGATATCGAGACAGACTCTGTTATGACTGGGCCTCTCAAGGGACATACTTCTTCTGTCACATCAGTCGCATTCTCCCCCAATGGACAGCGTGTCATGTCTCTGGTTCTCATGACAGAACACTGGCAGCACACATTTGGAATGCAAGGTCAGGCTCTTTTGCAGCTGGGCCATTCAGTGGTCCCACTTCTTCGGTCACATCAGTCAGGGGAAGTGTGTCGTCTCAGGGTCTAATGACAAAACAGTGTGATTTTTTTTTTGGGATGCCTACAGTGGGTCGGCTGTGGTTGTGCCTTTCAAAGGACATGCTTCTTCAGTCACATTTGTCACATTTTCACCTGATGGAAAGCAGGTGTGTTGTCTCCAGCTCTGAAGACAGAACAGTGCAGATTTGGGATGCTGAGACAGGCTCCATCATTGCTGGGCCCTTCAGCAGACACACTGATACTGTCACATTCTGTCTCAATAACATTGTTACAGTTTTCCCATATAACCCATCTTTCCCTTATGTTTACAAACTTATCATTTCTCCTCATATCTTCGCCCAAAACTTATTTGTTTCTCCTTTTTAGTTTTATTCTTTGAATGGGACCATGGGAGCTCTTTGGGAGCCCTCGAAATCACATTTCCTTACTTAACGAACTATCTTCTCCTCAGCATCGCTCTCTTTATGCAATGCCTTGTGTTCCTTTCCATCACATAGCCTTTGTTACTGCACACACTGCCTTCTGCAGTTCACAGCCTTTACTGTGCACACTGCCTTCCGCAGTATTCAGTTAGTATAAGTAGCCTGATACCTTCGCCTGTATTCCTCAGCTAGTTTTACACAATCCAGCGTTGTTACATAGCACTTCCATGAGTCCCAAGTGTGCACATTGGGAAGTGAGGACTTCTTATCTCTTTGCTTTGCCCACAACAAGTCTCCAAACTACTTTGAGTGTTCGTTGTGCTATGTTCCGACACCCAGGGTTAACAAAAGAACTAGCTCTTCAACCTCATCTCTGTCTTCCGACAGAAAGATACGCCCACCATTTCTGGTCAAGGATCTTGACGAGGATGGACCATACTTCCCCTTTCTGACTCTTCTGATGACACTTCTACACCGTCTGCACTTTTCACTCTTCCAGCATCAATCCCCACCAAGGACTGGAGAATCCAAGAGGCACCACCAATCCAACCTAGACAACCACCACCCCCACCACCCGAAGACCCAAACCCTGATATAGAAATGTCAGACCAAGGAAACAAAGACGTTGAACTTAAAGCCGGACTCCCAGCAGACTTTTCTGGAGATCCGAAGGATGCTATACATTGGAAGATGGCCATGACCACCTACTTCAATATGAACCAAAAGTTCTACAACGAGAATGCCAAAGTCTTAACTGCCCTCACAAAAATGAGCAAGAGTCGAGAAAGCGCTTTTTCCGAATCCATCTATGTGCAACTCACCAATAACACTGTAAAGGATCTTACCTTTGCCAAACTCATGGAACTATTCGAGAAGACCTTCTTCCCCTTCGATTACAAGAACCAAGCCGGGGACCAGTTAGACAAGTTAACACAACAAGGGAAGAGTGATGCCGCATACATCAACTACATCACTGCCTTCCAGGCCACAGAGGCCATAGCGGAAATAGATGATGAAACAACCAAGATAAACTATCTCATGAAAGGACTGGACCTGGACATCTCCACAAAGATCCTCTTCATCAACCCTCTCCCTAACAAACTCTCAGAATGGCTTAGACTTTCTGGAGTATTCCATGCTCAAAATAAGAGGATAGAGGACTTATGAAAGGGACGAAAGGTGGACTTCCAAGTCAAAGGAAGACCTACCAGAGACCCCAATGCCATGGATGTCGACGCTGTTTGCGTTAACTTCACTAGACTTTCACCAGTAGAGAAGGCTGAACACATGAAAAACAACAAGTGTTTCAGATGCCACTGGGTAGGATGCCATCCTAAGAACCACACCCAAGACCAACATCCTGAGGGACAAGGAAAGAGCAACAACTGGGCCCCCCCTTGCCCACTGAGGAACCCTGCTAGGAATGAACATGTCTGAAGGACTAAGTTCAAAGAGTACCAGGACACCCTTAAGGAAAGGGGTGTTACTGAGGAGGAACTCATACACACACTCGACATCCTCTATGACATTGACAAACTGGAAATCATTGCCACAACCTGGGTCGAAGAAGAAGAAATCCCAAAGAAGGATTTTTAGGCAGGAGGAAAGGGTCGATGCTCTCCCATCCTGAAATAATAGAACCAGCATTCTTGTCTGATTCAAACAGTGAATCTATGCAAATCCCCATTTCACTGTTTGAATAATAAAATGACCAAATTGTCGACACGTTTGCCCTCGTTGATTGCAGAGCAAGCAGAGACTTCATAGATTGCGATCTAGTGAAGAAAAAAGGATATAAACAAATCCAACTGGACAAACCAAAGAAAGCACAAAATGTGGATGGATCTCCCAACTCTGGAGGGATCATTTGCCACAAAGTTACCCTTACCATTCGAATTGGAGAAGTGAATGAGAAGAGAGATTTCCTCATCATCAATTGTGGAAAAGAAAACCTGATCCTTGGAATAACGTGGCTCCAAGAAACCAACCCCGTAATAAACTGGACAATAGGAGAAGTAACCCTCCCAGATAAACCCAAGACAACATGACATGATTCCCTAAAAGTGGTTTGTCAAAGATACCTCATCTGATACCTGGAGCTAGACCCTGATGAAAGGATAGCCAAGCAATGGAGAAAAAGGATAGACAAGTGAATAGAAACCCTCATAAGGAAAACTATGCTCGCCACAGAGCTTGCAGTCCAAGACCCTCACAAAGAGGAACTACTTCCCCCAGAATATAAAGACTTTGTGGACGTCTTTGCCGAACGAGAAGGAGATGAGCTACCCCCCCCTCTCGACCATTTGACCATGCCATCGACCTTGATCAGAACTTCATACCTAAAGTAGCGAAGGTATATCTGCTAAACCCGAAGGAAAAAGAAGCTTGCAAAGATTTCATTGATAAACATCTGAAATCCGGAAAAATCATCCCATCCAAATCCCCGCAAGCATCCCCATTCTTCTCTGTACCCAAGAAGGATGGATCCATACGACCCTGTCAGGACTATCGGTATCTAAACTCCCATACCACAAAAAACACTTACCCTTTCCCGCTCATCTCGGATCTTATCAACCAGCTCAAAGGATTGTCCATCTTCACTAAAATGGATATCTGATGGGGGTACAACAACGTCCTCATTAAACCACAGGATAGGTGGAAGGCAGCATTTATAACCCCAATAGGACTCTTCGAACCAACCATGATGTTCTTTGACATGTGCAACTCCCCAGCGACATTCCAAGCCTTGATGAACCACACCTTCACTGACCTTATAGCAGAAGGATGGCTAATCATCTACATGGATGATATCCTCATCCACTCCAATGACCCAACCTTACACAAAGAACGAACACATAGAGTCCTCCAACAGCTCAGAGAACATCCCCTATCGTCGAAACTGAAAAAGTGTTTCTTCAACAAGAAAGAAGTAGAATACCTCAGAATGATCATCTGAGCAGATCAAATCCAGATGAACCCAGTAAAACTAAAGGCCATCCACGAATGGCAACCCCTCCAATCAGTAAAAGCAGTCCGATTGTTCATCAGATTCTGCAACTTCTATTGGAAGTTCATCCCGAACTTTTCCACAAAAGCGGGACCTCTACACAACCTAATCAAGAAGGGAGCTAAATTGGAATGGACCAAAGAGTGCAACAATGCCTTTCTCTCCATCAAACAAACCTTTACTCAACAACCAGTCCTACAAATGCCTGATGTCACCAAGTCTTTTACTGTTATGACGGACACTTCCCTGACAGTTGTAGGAGCCGTCCTCATGCAAAAAGACAGCAATGGAGACTTACACCCCTGTGCTTACCTCTCGAAAACCCTTTCACCTGCTGAGCAGAACTATGACATCTATGATTGAGAATTCCTTGGAGTAATATGTGCTCTGGAGGAATGGAAACATTACCTACAGGGAACAGGCCTCCCTGTAACAGTCATTACCGACCACAAGAACCTTGCCTACTTCAGGGAACCACAGAAACTATCCAGAAGACAAGCACAATGGATGCTATTTCTACAGGACTTTGACCTCTCTTTCTCCCCAGTACCAGGATCCCAGATGGGACCAGCAGATGCTCTATCTCGCCAAGACATTGTGGATACCTCCCAAGATAACCAGGAAGTCACTCTCCTACCTGAAGACATATTTGTCCATGCCCTCGACTTTGCCTTAGTCAAGAAAATTACTGCATCTACCCCGTTTGACCCCCTGGTTGCCACTGCTCTGAAGGCCTTAAACGAAGGAACCCCTCTGTTCACCAAATCTGTTCCCCAAGACTGGGAATACACTGATAACATGTTATACTACAAACAAAGCCTTTACATCCCGGAACCAGCACGACAGGGGCTCACTTGCCTCACTCATGAAAGGGACCATGGAGGACATGGAGGTGTCTTCTGCACTATGAATCTCATGCAACGTGATTATTGGTGGCCAGGCATGACCACCTTCATCCGTAAATTCGTCCAAGGCTGCACAACCTGCCAAGCCAATAAAGTCAACACTCACCCCACTACTCCAACATTGACCCCACTCCCATCTTCCTGTACCCATCCCTTCCAACAGGTGTCTGTCAACCTCATTACTGACCTACCTCCTTCTGACGGCTTCAATTCTGTCATGGTTGTGGTCGACCACGGGCTTACAAAAGGGGTAATCCTCACACCCTGTCACAAGACCATTGATGCCACAGAAGTCACCCAACTTTTCTTCACAAACGTATTCCAACATTATGGATTACATGACTACTGCATTTCCGACAGAGGACCTCAGTTCATGTCAACATTTGCTCGTGAACTCTCCAAACTCCTGAAATACAACTTAAAACTCTCATTAGCTTACTATCCTCAGACTGATGGAGAGACAGAAAGAATGAACCAAGAACTCGAAACCAACCTATGCATATTCTATGACGGACACCCAGAACAATGGGCAAAACTACACCCTATGGCAGAATTCTCCCACAACTCTGCAGTACACTCCTCTACCCTGAAATCCCCCTTTTTTCTCATCTTAGGATATGAACCCCACTCTTATCCTCCAATTGGAAAAATGTTCCTCCCCACCCTGGAAACATGGTTATCCAAAGTAGAAGAAGCCCTTGCTGCACATGAAAAGACCCAACAGATCATGAAAGAGCGAACTTCTTCGAAGTTCCGCCCCTGGGAAGTCGGCGATAAAGTTTGGCTAGAAGGAAAGAACCTTCGACTGCGGTACCTGTAAAGAAAACTATCCCCTAAATGGGAAAGACCATTTGAAATCACACAGGTTATCTCTCCCGTGTCGTATCACCTCAAGCTACCGCCAACCTGGAAAATACACAATGTCTTCCATGCCTCCCTACTATCACCTTATCAGGAGACTGCAGAGCACAGCCCTAACTTCTCAGAACCACCGCCTGAGTTGATCGGTGAAGAGGAATATGAAATAGACTTCATTTTCTCACACAGGGGAACACGAGGGCGAAGGCAGTATCTAGTGTCCTGGAAAGGATACTCCACAGCAAAGAACACCTGGAAACCAGAGGGAAACCTCAAATATGTGCAAACACTCCTGGATGAATATAAGTCCTCTCATCCCAAGGACTTCCCCCAGTAAATGCTTCGAAAGAGAAACTTCGAATTCCAACCCGGTCTACCCTTCTTCTTCCTCTATCGCAACAACCTTCCACTGACCCATCCTCTTGAACATCAATACTTCTGTAACAAGAAGTATAGTGGTTGCCCTTGGCACTATGAATCATGACCCAGCAAACCTCCTCCTCCCTTACCCATTGCAACTGCATAATGGCCAGAGGGACCTACGAATCTCTCATGGCACAGAAAAACCATCTCAAGCTACCTTATCCCTACTACATCTGTTCCAATCATCTCCCCCCTCATCTATGAAGAATCCTCTTCACCTCTATCTTAACCACTCCAGCCCTTTCCCTGCGCATGGAACTAGACCTGCACTACAACTATGATAAGAAAACCAAAGACCTATGTACCCTATTCCGAACTTACCAAGTCATGCGTCTCACCGCCCACCAACTTGTTCCCCATGACTCCCCAGAACAGTTTGTGGCCACTATGCAGACTGGAGTAGATAAGGCTCATTCCCTCATCCTCAACCTCCTCTATGAGGAGGGATTTGGACATATCGTAGATTACATTGACGAAAATCTGCTCTGACCCATCGTAGAGCCGTTCTTTGACATCATGAGCGTTCACGAATACAGGACCTATGTAGGAGATGCCCCATGCGCCATACCATTCAACCCCCACCTTGACACACCAGTGACTATCGAACGCACTCCCTCTCCTGCCCTCCAGGTCCCACCCCCACACTCCCCTGAGCGAACTTACTTTCCTGCACCATTATCCATCCCAGAGTCTCCTAAAATTGACACCCATGCCCCCACTTCCTCTAGCTTTTCGGAAAACTCTCCAGTTACCACCCGTTTGCCCACTCCTGCCCCTGAGGACATGCAATGAGGAGCTCTTACTCACCATGAGAGCCTGCTACCTCCAAAACTTCCCCAAACAACCCTAAACATGCTAGAAGACACCCTTTGTCCCATGCTCCATTCCTTTCGAGGAATCAGATCTGCGTCCCTGGACAGGGCAGGCACCTCTTGAGACCCCATCAACGTCAACACCTCTACCATCCAGCTCACCCTCCAAAGAAACACATTCATTGCCACCAATGTGGGAAAGGAGACCATGTCCTGATCTTCTGCAGGAAATACATATGTCCTTGGTGTCACAAATGTGCCCCAGGACATGTTCAGGCCAAATGCCATCAATGACAATGTGGAGAATGCAACAAATATGAACACATTTGCGCCCATTGCCCAGTTTACAACAGGCTCGACCATGATGATAGCTTTCTCGATGGGGACATCGACTTCACCAACTATGAGGTCAATGAGGGAGATATCGATGGGCCAGATTGCTGAGCAGGTGCTTCAGCACTACAAAGGGGGTAATGTTACAGTTTTCCCATATAACCCGTCTTTCCCTTATGTTTACGGACTTATCATTTCTCCTCGTATCTTCGCCCGAAACTTATCTGTTTCTTCTTTTTAGTTTTATTCTTTGAATGGGACCATGGGAACTCTTCGGGAGCCTTCGGAACCACATTTCCTTACTTAACGAACTATCTTCTCCTTGGCATCACTTTCTTTATGCAATGCCTCATGTTCCTTTCCATCACATAGCCTTTGTTACTGCATACACTGCCTTCCGCAGTATTCAATTAGTATAAGTAGCCTGATACCTTCACCTGTATTCCTCAGCTAGTTTTATGCAATCCAGCGTTGTTACATAGCATTTCCATGAGTCCCAAGTGTGTGCATTGGGTAGTGAGGACTTCTTATCTCTTTGCTTTGCCCACAACAAGTCTTCAAACTACTTCAAATGTTTGCTGTGCTACGTTCCGACACCCAGCGTTAACAAACATCAGCTTCCATTATGCCTCCAACAGCAAATAAATGTGCCCTAAAAATTGAATTGGGTTCGGCTCAATGTGACTTAGACTGCAAACAGATTTATGGTAGGTCTATGTCAACTTCATGGTGCAGGGGAGAATGTAAGTGAGATACAGGCCAAGATTCAATGAAACTTTTGCATATTATTTTTTCAAACTCCTGCAGAGTGATGGGTTGAGCACTAGAGCTCTCATTCTACCTAGTATTGACATTCTATAAGGAGTTCCTGTGCACTGTAGTTATTTGGTAAATTTGTAGTAGAGCTTTTGTTGAATCAGTTCAAGCTCTGGCTATTGACTGCTTTGCCTCTGTTGAGTTCCACATAGAGCATGACCAACATATAATGCTAATGCCAACTTTTCACTGTCTTCTCTTTCACTTCCAAGTCATCCCCCATGTTATTGTTGAAAGGGAGGAAAGGTATAACCCTAGAATAGGAACATATGTGAATGCTTGAGTGGATTTAATGTTGAACATAGTGGTTACTGGTCAAGAGTGTTATTCAAACTCAGCCACTGAGTTTGTAATATATACTACAGTAGATTGGTCACATGCATTAGTATGTGGTTTCGTGGTTCCATGGCTCCATATATGTGACCATTGCTACTTACTTATTAACACTCCTCCTTGCTTAGTGTACCAGAGGTAGGTGTGTGCATAAAAGGCCATAAGGGCGCTACAAGAGAAGAGGAAGGAAGAAGCAAAGAAGAGGTCATCCACACAGCTTGTATGAAGCAGCAAGAGTGATGAGATCTGGCCTGGTCCATAGAATTTGTGTAGAACTCCAGATCTAGTTGAGCATGATATTTGTAGAATTTTTTTTTGCTGAGGTTTTTAGTGAACATGTTGGTGGGGTTTTTGGTCCCAGGAAGCCCATGTGGTCACATTTTTCCATTAGTAACTACCAGCCTGCATGTAAAATGTCCTTCATAAGTGGACCAATCCAACCTGGGCCCATTTCTTGTAGTGCTGGAGAATGTTGAGCTATCCAATGGAGGATAGAATGAAGGTGTGGCCGATAATAGCACAGCAGCCAACATGAGCTAGTGGAGAGGTAGGTATAGTACTGGCAAGCTACCCTGTACAGGGTGGTGGATTGTTCAGTGGTGAATTGTCTGATGGTGTGATTTGCACCAACTCACTAGTGTCCAGTCAGCCTAAAAGGGATGAGGGTACATCTGATCGTAATGATGGACCCAGCCATCATGAGATAGAGACATATGTGATTGGTACATGCAGACCAACCTGTTGTGGATGTGTAATGGGAAGGGATGATAGGTCAGGGGGTATGCTTGTAGGATCATATCAGCCAAATGGTCTCCTGTATAGCTGGCTGTGTAGTATTGGGTTAACCTGATCAGGGAGTGGAGCATACCAGGTTGTAGTAAGGTGTTGGCTGCATCGGATGGCATAGGATAGGGTCTACAACATTGTGTTGGCATGTGTGGTTTCAACAGATGCAATAGTTTAGTACAGGCATATCTGATGGAGTGGTTGGAGAAGGGTTCAGTAGTATTGCATGAGCCAATATTGGGTGATAGGAAGACAGGTGGGTAGTTGCAGGTTAGGAGGATCGGATCATGAAGCTGCAAGTCAGCTGTATCGTGTCAGCCAGTTGTGGGTGTTAAGGATGCAGCTCTAGATGAACAGGCCAGCCAACAGGGTGGATTGATCACTCCGTCAGTAGTATTGCCTGATCTGAGATGGGGTATTACATGCATGGCTCTTTAGTTTTGGGTCAGCTTGCGGTGGATGTTGAGTATGCTTTCCTAAATGAATGGACCAACCAATTTGGCAGATATGTTCTTATAACAACATTATTGAACAATTTGAGGACAGGGTACTATAGACACAGCTCTGTGGTTCTGGGACAGTAGGATCAGGTCATTGATGGTGTGGGACAGTTAGATCAGATCAACTTGCTGTGGATGATGGGGAAACAGCTCTATATGAACTTGCCAACCGATGGGGGTGGATGTTTTCCTCTAACGGTGGTATCAAGAGAGCCAACACAGGGTACTACAGACATGGCTCTGTAGTTGTGGGTCAGTTGGATTGGGCTAGTGTGATGTGAATCTTGACAATGCAGCTTTGTATGGACAGATCCACTGAGAGGGTTGATATGATCATCTGATGTTAGTGCTGAGAGAGCCGACATGGGGTACTACAGACACTGTTCTGTAGTTGCAGGTCAGTTGGATTGGGCCAGTGTGATGCAGATCTCAACAATGGAGCTTTGTATGGACAGACCCACCAAGAGGACCAATGTGACCATCTGATGTTAGTACTGAGAGAGTTGACACAGGGTACTGCAGACATGGCTCTGTAATTGTGGCTTAGTAGCATCAGGCAAGCAATGGTGCAGGTTAGTTGGACCGGATCAGCTTGCGTTGGATGGAGAGCATGCAGCTCTGTATGAATGGAGTTAATTGATTGGATATACTGATCCCTCTAGCAGTAATACTAAGTGAGCCAACACGGAGTATGGCAGACAAGGCTCTGTGGTGTTGTCATATCCCAAATATTCCCCAAGTCCAACTCCAGTCCTCTGGTCATTCCTCTGATCAGTTCTTGACAACTCCAGCGCATTCTCGTGCACTCTGTACTTCTATTCCTCCGGACTTCTCTCTTTAGTATAGTTTTATTCTTATGCTGTTCTCCATTTCTGATTTGTAATACCTCTGAATACCGGTGCTCGCTTAGAAGCACTGCTCTGGCTATGTTTCTCCTGTTGTCAATTTTACGCTTATCTAATCTTTTGATCTTATCTTATCTTATCTTATCAGATCATCTTTAATCTTTAATCTTTTGAACTTAGCATCTTTCAAGTCACGGACCACTTTGGTTCTCACGGTCACATGACATTCTTAGGTAATCATTCCAGAACATTCCATGATGTCATACCTTAGGGCAGACTTGTATAGCCACATGCGCACGGACCATAGCATAGCATTTTGTACAGTATATAAACCAATATATGTCAACAGAGAACTCCAGTCAAGTTCTCGTTGAGTTTCCCCTCAATCTTTTCTCTTGTCTTTCAGTCAGTATCAACTGTGTGCGCCTGTGTCCAGTATTGGATTTAGGGTCGACAACAGAAGAACTTGACTTTCTCTACACACCCGTACCCCGACAAACTCTTTTACCTTTACCTGCTGTGATCATACCCGGACGCGAGGGTTAACGCGAGTGACGACTACGTGCCCTTCTTGAAGTCGAGACCCACGACTATCACCTGACGCTTTAATAGAGGCAACCCCTCTAGGCGCAGTGCTAGATCCAAAAGTTCACTTCTCTTACAAAGGTCCTAAGGACAACCAAACGCATCAAACGAAGAAAGCCACGAGTATGCGCAACTCAAGAAAAGTCTCCATGAGCAACGTCACAGTCGTAGCCTGTGCAGTATAACGTTACTGGTTAACGTTGTTATACGGTCGTCCGCCGTTTACAAATCAGGATAACATTGCTGAGCCCATAGTGCACCAGGGCCACTGTCTGCATAGATCCCGGACAATAAACGGATCGTTGCTTGTGACCTGCGAGAGCGGTTACTGTAATACCTATTTACAGGTAGCTTTGTGCAAGCGAGGGATAGATCTGGTGGCTATTGACCAGACTACCCAAACGAAGAAGACACAGGTTAGGAAACCTGCCTAATTAAGGAAAACTTTATGAGCATCAAGGTCATCACGTTCGATAGACCTTATTTCGAAAATCTACCGGCTTACTGGGCCGAAGCATCTATCCACGACTCCTTCTTTGACGGTGAATATGTCAAAGTCCACGACATCTTTTGGGACTCAGAGCCTACTGCTTCTTACGCCGCAGTAGCTGAGTTCAAACAAATACTCCCTGCTCCCATCCCCCACTGGTCTGAGATCGACTTAGACCTCCTCTACCCACGGCAACCTGTCGTTCCACCAAAGGCAAGGAACCCCGCTCTCAGACAATCTGAGCGACGAAGAAAGGTTCCTACACGACTCCCTACCACCCTCACCAATCCATGCCCCCGTTCCCGTTCCCAACATGAACGTGGACCCCCCTATGCAAGACATGGCGGCCATGATGGCCAACATGAACCAAATGCTGGTTGCCCTACAGGGTCAACTGGCACAAGCCAACACGTGCGCCACTGAGGCGTTACAAAGGGCCCAAGCGGCCGAAAACGAAGCTGCTGTGGCAGCACGAACCGCAGTACTGGCTGAACTTAATCAGCCAAACCCAAGAAACACGGAGTTTAAAATCTCCAAAAAAGTCGAAGTGGTCCCCAACCCGGGCCGATATTCAGGGGTCCCCACCGAGTTCGAAACTTGGTGGATAAAAATAAAAATGTACCTCGCCCTAAACGAGGAAACGTTCACAAGGGATTTAGACAGGATAGTCACTGTCCTGATGAGAATTGGTCCCAAAAATGGTGACAAAAATGGTGCCGGAGCCTGGGCACGAATTAAACTACAAAGGCTAGCTGACGGGCTGTGGGGCCTCGTCAACTTCAACCTGTTCAAACTCGAGGTTGAAAGTAGATTTCGGTCCTCCCTCGATAAGGACATGGTGATGCGTCTTCTGGAGAAGCGCACACAAGGAAACACGGAGCAGATACACCGCTACATGACAGACTGGGAACAGCTTTACCTCAGGGCTGAACCCTCCCACTCCAAGGCCTGCCGGCTCTTGGAGAAGAACATGCGCAAGGACATAATGCGCATAATCTTTGAACAAGGAAAGAGGAAAGAAGATCCCGATGACTATATGACGGTCATCAAGGAAGTAGGAACCACTCTGGAGCAATATGAGCTCTGGTTTGAAGTCCGAAGGGAACCCTATGTTCCAAAGGCATCCGGCTCTGGTAGCCGCACTTACGGAGGCCGTGGTGAGCCCATGGACATTGGAGCACTTCAACGTGGGTGTTTCAATTGTGGAAAGGAAGGCCATCAGGCTAAGCAGTGCCATAGTCCCAAAAAGGAATGCGGTAAATGTCATTTCCTTGGAGGAGGACATGCTCGAAGGTGTCTGGACTTTAAACAGGTCCGTTCAATGAGCACGGCGGCTCCCACTGGTGGAGAGCAACCATCAGCCAGTGCTTCTTCTTCTTGGAATACTGCTGGGCTCGGACTTCCTGACCCCACAAGCGACCCTACCAACAGATGAGGGCGTTCTTTCATGACGAGTACAACGTCGAAATGAAGAGCCAGGGAAAAGAATACGGCGCATAAACCTACCG
>JBBPLF010000213.1:0-43901 GCA_038089615.1 Aureoboletus auriporus
GTCGCGTAGAGAGAGAAATCAATCCCTGAAACGATCGTGGCAAAGCAAGTCGGACCGATCCATGGGGTGCGTTTGCCGTGAGTGAAAACGGGGTGGCATCGTCGAGGGTGTTCTACACTATCCTGTCACGATCCAAAACCAAATCAAAAACACAAGAGGACACACGACTTGGGCATGAATGGACCCGTGACCCGAGGCGAGCGCGATCGTCGTACGCCGAGTCGGAGGTTTACTGGTACTCCCTTGCGAGGAACCCAACAACCATATCTCGGCGTGCACGGAGCTGAATTTGGACTTGAGACATAGATTTTCACGATCTTGTTCTGTTTGGTCTTCGCCTAGGGGCGGGAGGACCGAGGACGGAATGTGAATGCATGGATCAATGACGAATTCGCCACGGATGGAATCGTGGTCATTGGACAGGGCGAGAAAGTTGGTCGGTTTGGTCTTGAACGTGTTCGACGCACTGGATTCTGAGTCGATTGGTGGTGAATATGAATATGTGGGGGGAGGCTGTCACGGTCTATGGTCAGAATGGAACGGATCAGAGTGTGGCAAAGCACTACACACTTCGTCATCGAGTTTGGTATCAGAGGACCGTTTGGCTGCTTGGTCGGGCGTGGTGATCATGGCAAGAAGAAAATGTGTAGCACTGCCTTGCTGTGAACGACAATATATTTGTACGACGACGATCAAAATACGCGACAGGAAATCTCGTACGGTCACCACGTGTCTTTGATTGCTGTATAAAAGGATGCATCCAGGGCGCTTATCACCTTTCTCAAGTTCTTTCTTCCCTCTCCAACTCGGATGAACGTCGCTGGCCCTTCCCGGCGAGTCCCCCCTGGACGTCTCCCAAGGGAGAGAGTCGAAAGTACTTATGAACACGACTTGCTGGCCCTCGTAGACCAGCTCAGTCTCGACGAGATGGACGAGATCCAGACGTTCTTTACCCGCAGAACAGACGCCGGCGAACCCTTGTCGGATCATGATCTAGCTATGAATGATTTGTTGCTTCAAGCGCGCGCGTTGACGGCGTTCAATCAAGACGCGGAGTTGGCGCAACGGATTGCTGCGGGTGAGGTTGATGTAGGTGTGGGTGTTGTGGAGACCCCGCGTGTGGCAGCGCCGAGGCCGAATGGCCATGGGTGAGTGGGTTCTTGACGTCGTTGTTCGAAATTGAGGTATATATATCCAAGAACCGCCATCCAACAAAACGAGAACCAGCAACCTCCTCAGGCTAGGTAGGGGTGGCACCATACATTGTTACTCGGACGATGCTTGATTCTTCTTTTTCAAATAGAAACTTGAATGCCCAGGCCACCGAGCCAGAGTCTCAGACATGGGGAGGATGGTTTTCTTCCGTGGCAGATTGGTTCATTGGTTCACAGTCAGAGTCCAAGCCTGGCCCGACAAATACTACACCGACCGTTACCGTTCCAAAGCCCCCGGTGGTCAATCGGTACGTCCACTCGCAACTCACGCGTTTCTTGCTAAGGTAGTATTGTTGGCAGTCGAACTGGCCACGACTGTGTCATCTGTCAAGATCCCATCTTTGGCGTGGAAATTCGCGCGCCTTGTGGTCACTACTACGATATT
Source organism: Aureoboletus auriporus (assembly GCA_038089615.1). Classification (NCBI taxonomy): domain Eukaryota; kingdom Fungi; phylum Basidiomycota; class Agaricomycetes; order Boletales; family Boletaceae; genus Aureoboletus; species Aureoboletus auriporus. Next base: position 1,600 of record JBBPLF010000213.1, read on the forward strand.
GGCTGCGTCACGGACCTATTCCAGTCTTCAACCAAAGACGAAACACTCTATCCACCTCGTTGCTGCAGGCAGAACATTCCATTTGTGCAGGTCCGACCCCACCTCTCAGAAATACTGGTCACGACGTTCCAGGAAAAACAGGCCGAGTTTACTACCCTCAAACGCGTCTACTGCTTCTCTCCTCCTTGTAGCCGGTTCCTGGGACCTTTATCCGAGGGTATTTTTGCCGGGAAAGTCTATACCTGCTCTGCACCAAACTGTGGAAAGCGAACCTGTGGCAAATGTCGCGGGGAGTACGCGGACTGGACGCATGCCTGTCGTCCCGACGCAGACGCAGCGCAAGTCCTTGAACTCAGTCGTACCTCTGGCTGGGCCCGTTGCCCAGGCTGTTCCCAAATGATCGAGCTCAACATTGGTTGCTTCCACATGACGTGTCGATGCAGAACCGAATTTTGTTACCTCTGTCGCGCGCGATGGAAGACGTGTCGATGTCCACAGTGGGATGAACGGCGATTAATGGTGGCTGCTGAGGAGAGGGTGAATGCGCAGTTCGGGGCGCGGGGCGTACGAAACGATGCACCTGCGCAATGGCTTCGCCCCGCCCCCGCCCCGGCACCCGTTTTTGTTCCGGTGCACCATCCTTATCATCTCCCAGCTGCTCCGGCAGAGAGACGAGCACAGGCGGCAGTACCTGCACCTGCTCCAGCACGACCTGTGACTCAGGCTACTCCCGTGCGACAGCCCCCACCTCCGCCTCCGCCTCTACCTGCACGCGCTACGCCGGCTCCAAGACTCATGCCTGCAGTGAGGCCAACGCTCGTACCTGCACCGACGCCAGCACCAGCAGCGCGACCTGTAGTTCCCGCGAGGCCTGTAGTACAGGCGTCCGTGATACGTCCCCAACCTCCCTCTGTGCGCACTACGCCGACAGCCTCTAGCTTGACTGCACGACCAACATATACCGCACCGACGCCCACCGTTACTATTCGAACGCCGACAACCACCTTCACCTCTGCATCCGCATCCGCCTCCACATCTAAATCTCCGTCGATATCCTCTCCGACCACATCAACATCAACATCCCACTCTAAGCAAAGCCATTGGCCCAAGTCCGCGCCCAATGCCAACACGGACCCCATGCGGCAACGTCTTGTCCGCGAGATGATGGAGAGACTGAGGGTAGACCACGAATGCGATCACACAGGATGGCGTTACCGATCCGGCGGTGGCATTTGTCAGAGTTGTGGGCACCATTTGCCGTTGTATCTGTTTGTGAGTAGAATCGCGTTTGTGCGTTCGTGCGAGGTTGAGATCTCTTCTTTTAGCGTTGTCAGGGTTGTGAAATGTTGGCGTGTAATCGGTGCCGGCGCAACCGTTTGTGAGAGGCAGACTTGGCGAACTTTTTTTTCTCCGATGGGTTTGAAGATTTGTGTTTCGAGATTCCAGGCCCTTGAAGGGACAAGGTTCTTGAGATGGTAAAGTACTACTGGTTGTAAACTTGATGATCAGAATTATAACAAAACTTGCATGGACTACGTGTCACGTGATCTTTTTCATTACATCGAAAGGTGCAAACACTTCATTTACTATTATGACGGCTCACCTGAATGCGACAGGACTCGAGGATTAACTTGACGAGGGAACGTACCACCGTTAATCTGATATGATCAGTGACGCGGTCACTGATCATGAAGAGACGTGACCATGACATCACTGCCATTTCTAGGAGCTCGAACACTCACTCACTCATTTCAAAGCGTCCACGTTGTCGAAACCGTTTGACTACAGACAAGACGGCCAAGCGTCGCGCCCAACCAGGCATCTACAGCCCCCCCCCCCCCAAAAAAAAGGTAACAAGGCATATCTTCAAGTACATCCCCCTCCCATGACCACCCCCGGCCCTTCTCGCCGAGTGACCCCTCAGGGTCCCCCAGCCCAAACCACCTACGAACGCGACCTGCTCGCGCTCGTGAACCAATTCAGCCCCGACGACATGGACGCCCTCCAGGCGTCGTTTACGCGCAAAGCCAATGCCGGCGAGCCCCTGTCGGATCACGACGTGGCCATGCACGAGCTAGTGCTCCAAGCGCGCGCGTTGAGCGCGTTTCATCAAGATTGGGCGTTGGCGCAACGGATTGCGGTGGGGGAGGAGGTGGTGGATGTGGTGGGTGTTGTTCAGGCGCCGCGCGTGCCAGTGCCTGTGACTGGGTGAGTGGACTCTTGAACGGTGTTGTTGGACGTTGGGTTGAGGTACATTTGAGGACTGCCCGTCTCCGCAATGAGAACCAGGGACACGGTAATGGGTGAGTAGGATCTTGACGTGGGTGTTTGAATTTGGTTGAGGGGTATTCCTTGAAGGACCGCGACCGAGCGAAATGGGACCGAGCAGAACGAAAACCAGAAACTGCCTAGGTAGGGGCCCGCACGTATCATACGTTACGCTCGGACACTAATCGATCGATCTTTTTTGCATAGAAATGCCGCCGCGACTCCTCAGACAAGGGGAAGTTGGTTCTTTGGCGGCGTGATAGACTGGGCCGTGAGTCCACAGCCAGTGCCCAAGCTGGTCCGCGCCAATGGCCCCACAAATACTAGCACTGCTCCGAAAGCCCCAGTAGTCGATCGGTGCGTCCACTCCTCCGAGTTTAACTTGTACATCGCTTGCTCAACGTGGTGAGCAGTCCACGTCCAACCGGCCATGACTGTGTCAGCTGTCAAGATTCGATCTACAACGTGGAAGTCCGTGCGCCCTGCGGCCACTACTACGACATTGGCTGCATCACGAACCTATTCCAATCTGCAACCAAAGATGAAACACTCTATCCCCCTCGCTGCTGCAAGCAGATTATCCCCTTTATGCAAGTCCGAGCCCACCTCTCACAAGCACTTGCCACGACGTTTCAGGAAAAACAGGCCGAGTTTACTACTTTGAAACGCGTCTATTGCGCCTCTCCCACTTGTAGCCGGTTCTTGGGACCCCTGTCAGAAACCATTGTCAACAAGGTGTATACGTGCACGTGTCAAAGACTTACCTGTGGCCACTGTCGCGAGCAGCACACCGGAGACTGCTCAGCACACGTCTGTCGTCCCGATGCAGGTGCCATAAAAGTCCTTGAGCTCAGTCGTGCCTCTGGCTGGGTCCGTTGCCCAGGCTGTTCCCATATGATCGAGTTCATTGTTGGCTGTTATCACATGAAGTGCCGGTGCAGAACCGAATTTTGTTATTTGTGTCGCGCGCGGTGGAAGGCGTGTTCGTGTCCGTTGTGGGATGAACGGCGGTTGTTGTTGTCTGCTCAGTAGGATGGATGCACGTCCCGTGCAGCCGTTTTTGTTTCTGCCAGATCATTGAATTCTCGTTGATCCAGGGCAACCGTACCAACAAATTCTTTTCAGGTCTTGAAGTTTTGAAGGGTCAAATTTTCGATAAAGTATCGCTTGTGGATACATGACTAGCTTACTTGCATCATTTGCATAAACATAGCGTTTGACAGCGAAGACGAGTACAGGGACTACTGGCCCGTAGTAAAAACGCCATCCACCCGAGAGCCATCGGAAAAGGCAACCACCACAATCTCTCTTGCCATCAGAACGTGGCAGGGCGGCGAGCGACAAAGGTCGATTTGGTCTTCCCAACACGGTGTGGGAGAGGAAATTTGAGTTTTGGTTCAAGGAGCTGTTTGATGTACGGACGACGAATGTCGTCCGACTTTGCGAGCTCAACAACGCGGAGAATCTGTTCGTCATCAGCTCATGGAGACCCAGATCAAAACGCAACACACGCACGTGAATCGACCGGAAACGAGCACGGTGTCTAGCTGCCATATCTTGGTACAGCGCCTTAACGGCATCCGCACGCGATAGCTCGCGGAACTCCTTGTACATGTTGTGTGTGCCCGAACGGGAATCGTAACGCAACCAGATGCCAAAGTTTTTGACTTTCAACGGTCTCTTCTCGTAGATCTAGAAATTAAAAAGAAAACATGCGCCATAGCACGCGAGGGTTCGGAGACCCGTTAGCAATCCCATTCCGCCTGCCACTTGAACGGCTGCAAGGGATACACACAAGGTTGACACCAATAATTTCACCGCTCGCTTTCTTGACCTTTTTCAATTGCCTGATAGACATAGTTTGAGCTCAAACAGGAGGTGTCATTTTGTTGGTCAGAGGGACGTGCCTGAGGAAATACCAGAAGCGCGACTTGGCGACGACTTCGTTCGGCGCAAAGATGCGCATGCGGTAGATTTTGGGTGTGGGGTCTGTTTCGGTGGGGAGATGGCGCCCGACGACTTGATATTCTTGAAGACCCATCTAGATAACATTGAATGTCATCAGCATGTGCATCCATCACGACGACACGACATCCATCGCCAGTACACTCTGGAGCGTTGAACCCGCCATGCGAAGATATGAAATGGATGTCGTGGATGCACCGGGATGATACGTACTGTCGTAGTAGTCTCGATTTTGAAGCGTTGACAACTGTCGGTGACGATGAGGAAACCCGTAGAATTTGGGTATATCGTTTGGTCTTGTTTGTTATCTAGCTGAGTATGAAACCGGGTTATTCCGACGGTGATAGTTATAATGTGTACTAATGATCATTCTGCATCATGCACAAACTCGGTCCAGAGCAGCCGGATCATTTTTTATATGTGATTGAACATGTTTCCCCATGAAAATTACCTTGCTTCGGACCAGTAGTTCCACCCTCCGGACAGTACACACCGACGTCGTAAACATGGTCACGGTCCGACTCAGTAACTCTTGCAGATATTTCCACCGTGATTGATGGCGCGGTGGCTGACGTGGCCCCACTTCTGGACAACGAAGCATGAATCTCTTCTCATCTTTGCGACTCGACTAATTTCTGTGGAAGCATCACTAAACGACTACGAACCAATGTTATGACACTGGAAGAGCTGAGCCAAAGCCATGGAGAGCAAGCTAGTATGTGTCATCTCGCTCCTCGCGTTTTCGAAGCGTGTCCCTTCCCCAGCTTTCGAAGCTAAAGGCGATCGTTCTCTCAAAAGCATTGACATACTCTTGGCGAACAAATTCCAGGAAGTCGATCTGCTTTGGGGCTTGGGTAAGGTACTCTCCATTCAAGCACAGGCTGGACGTCATTGATTTATCAATTATTTAACAAGTGCTCCAATACAGTCTACGCCAGAGCGCAACAGAACTTCCGGCCTTTGTCGGATATGGAGAGAAGATTAGGAATCGGTCCGACAGAGGTGACCACTAACCATGAGCCTCATCTGTGATGTCCCCATCTTACCCGTCATCGCCGTCACTCGTGCGAGCGGCTTGGATAGCCGATATAGGCCGCGACGTGAGACATACGTCCTTGTGAGAAGACAGTTCCGCCGTTGTTGATATTGCTGCAGGAGGTATGCAGTCCAACTAATTCTTCGATGACATCCTGGGACAGAAAGGCGGCACAGTACTCACACACATACACACCTCCATTCCTTCCGTCGGTGTTGATCCTTCCGTCGGTGCTGTTCCACGGAGATAGGAGTGGATACTAGTTATATATAGTTTTGATGTTCCCTTCATTCAAAAGTTGTCAAAAAGGTTCCGCCGCAGAAGAACATCTCCGTACACTGGATCAACACCGGTATCCAAAAATCCGAACATTCCGAGGAGGGAACCGAGAGGCGCAACAGCTACCGCAAAACCGTCATCTTCCATGGAATGGCAAAGACCGTGTTGGCGTGCGATTTCCTACGGATGGTTCGTTGAAACAGAACATAATTTCTATGGGTTACAGTACTCTGCGTTATAGATTGTTCAAACGTTCAAACGTTCATGCACATGCGCCATGCATGCTTGATCAGTCCATCCTTTTGCTTTCACAACACTTGAAATTGAAACCAATTCATTAATTTCAAAGAGCTATGTGTCGCGCAAAATAACATAAGTAAAAAACATAGACAGTGTAGCAGGTCTGGTAAGGAACACTTCCCCATCGGGGGTCTTAGAAGGACCAATGCACCTGGGTGCGCTCCAGCTGACCCGCCACCGAAGGCTCGCTCTGGGACTTGCGGTAGACTCCTGCAGAATCAAGGATAATAACGCAGGGGGACAATAGTGCGAGTCCGGAATGAGTTGAAAAGAAAATAGAAGCACACCACGGTTCATGAGGCTGGGTGGATGGTTTAGGGCAGGTTGACCCAGTTGCACTAAAGACTGGAGCCTGTATCAATGGACGCATTTACTCGTATTCAAAACGTTTAAGCTTGTCACCCCGGGTCAGCACGTTGGGAGGAAAGACGAATTTAATTGAATATGAATACAACATAAACATCCAACTAATTATCAGTACCAGAACGAGGACGCATTGATAGTGGTGTCAGCGGAGACTTGGAGGAGCTTCACCATTTCAAAGATGCAGATACAGTACTGCATGTAAATATTCCATACGCCATCCCTCTTCCTTTCCTGCTCGCGTCCTGACATTCTATGGCTGAAGAATTTGAGGAGGTTTGGATCGGCTGTATCTTTATCACGCCATGTTCACTTTAAAGACGTGTCGATGGTTTCGAGGAAATAATTGTGCGAGTTCAGGTGTGCCATATGAATGCTGTATATGTTGACGGGGTGAAATTGGAACGAGCTGGCAGGGTCTTTTTGCTTGAGCTCCTCGAATTCAGATTTATCTGCTTCTGTGGGCCGCCATCGGGTGTAACGTGACTGAAATGGCTCACTGAGTTTTTTCAGGAGCATCAGGAGCGGGGAACGGTGTTTGAGCTCAAAATCCTCGGGAGGATATCCCCTGCCGGAGAGTCTGTCCATTTTCGCCTGACCACCAACATGCCTGTCGCCTTCCATTCTAGAATTGTCGAAGATCCTCTGCAAAAAGTGCTCTCGGTCGGAAGACGTGTACTTGTCGGTATTGGGCACTAAGCGGATCGTAGCCTAAGCAAGGACGTGCAGGAAAGACTCAAGGTCATCCTCGATACAATGGCACTTAGTCACATCCCTCAGCAACTCTGCAGACATGAACTGCCATGTTCCCTGTCCAAATAATCTCATTCCTTGATTTAGGGTCAAACACTCACCGTGCGTTCCGGCCGTGAGTCTCTCAGTTTGTTGATACCTTTTGCAAACTCCCAGTCGATCAACCAGCCGTTGCCCCTCCTCGTCAAGAATGATGTTCCCAAGGCTGACATCACGATGCAAAATTGAGAGTACCCTATATGCTTCCTTGTGAGCTTTGTAGTGCAATGTTAGCCAGAAACATGCATGCGGGTGGTATTAAAGCTCACCAACTACCCCGCAATACACTCCATAAACTAGTTCCTGCGTATTCTTGAAAGTCGAAAGAGCACGTCCAACGATCGGGAGAACAAGTCTGCAGTGGGTAAAGCCAGTGGTGATCTTCGCGTTGCCATTCAACTTAAACCACAGCTTTTTGAGCACTTCCAGTAGCTGATCGGTATCGGTCGTGGATCCATATCCTGTTATGTCGCCTCCGCCTTCCAATTTTGGGACGTATGGTATGTTCGCCTTGTTCAAATCCTCGTATGTCTCGTATTCGGTCTTGATTTTTTTGCCGTCCGAGTGATACCGCCAAGCATACTCGAGATAAGCCTTTCGTCCACTGGATGTGGTACGATGCTGGGTACATAGAAGACAGGTACATCATACTCGAACAATGGTGTATCTGGTTTCAAATGTAACTCGTCCCTCGCCTGTTGCTGTATCACAACATCAGCTTCTGTCATTGCGCGTACGGAGGTATCATGAGCTCGTCGACCCTCCGAGAGATGAGCAAATTTCCAGAAAGAGTCAACCATGAGCTCTGGCTGCTTCACATAGTCGAACTCCTTGGTGACCACGACCCCAACAGGATCCCATCGGAGAAAGCGGGCACGGGTGTTCGCGATGCTCACGGAGGATGAGAAGTGGCGAAACTGTTGGGCATGCTGAGCAACTGCGTATGCAGTCAGCTGCCCTCGCGTCGACTTTGGGGACTTTGAGCCCACCTCAAAAGGATAGGTGTCGTCCATCTCCTGGTCTGCAAGAGGGTCGGCGAAAGGAGCTTCGTCGTGTTTGAATTCTATCCACATCTCCATGGCCGAAAAATAACTCTTGTGGTTGAAATTTTCCATGTTGAAATCAGAGGGAAACAGGGAGAGATCAGGTTTCAACTGAAATTCGGCGAGTTCTGAGCGGGCAGGCTTGTTACTAGTATTTACAGCCTTGAACTCCGGTATACATGCTTGGATAACGTCTTTTGTCTCAGGGAGACTCCTTAGAAGGTCTGAAAGATGGCTGGGGGGGTCGTCAATCTGGGTGTCAGATTTCAGATACCTCTCCATGAACGTCTGCACGGAGACTGGACCAAAGCATCGCCCGCGCATCTGTGACTCGAGATGTAACTTCCTTTCGTCGCTCATGTGTGGAACATTGGAGGAATGAGTCGACGATCTGTTCATAATTGGAGTGGATTTGAGCGTGTCAGCTTGGGCCACACCATCTTCAGTTGCGGCAGCGTCGTTCCGAGAGGTGGACATGATGATCAGAACTAGCCAAATCTTGAATGTGATGAAAACAAACAAACATAATATATTAATAGACACCGTTTCCCACAATGAGTGGTATCGAAATTCAACGAAGGTAACAGCCAGGCCTTCCATTAGCAAAGATTCGACTTCAAATTACCGTGCTAGAGTCTAGGGATTGAAAGGTATTATGTACGTCTTCGAGAGTCGCCGTTTCGTGAGATGCAACGGAAACCAAATAGACAAGCAGTGTAATATATGTTATCCAGAAAGAACGTGTATTAAAATGAGCATAGGCGTCTACTATCGAGTGCCTTCCAAGGCGATGGAATGGGTTGGGCGAAGGAAAAGGATAGATCCCCGCCAGCGAGGATGTTATGAATTTGAAAATAGTATACATATGAAATAGATTGGCGGTCGTGAATCCTGGCTGAGGTGTGAACACACCCTGGATGGTCTTGGCTGATGCATCTTAGTCTTATGTATCTTCTGCAATATTGTACACCGCGCCAGCGCGTCGAGGTATTCACGGGTATATGCGGGTGACAGGAGTAGATCAGTGAAGAGATGGATTCCATGTGAGCATGTTGTTGAAGCAAAGTGGGTATATTCAATGTGCCGTCTAGAATCTAGATATGACGTCAATCATTGACATGGGAAGGGCACGGGGATACGAACCGTAAGGCAGTTGCGCTCATCATCGTCAATAAACGTTGTAGGGTTCTGTCATAGGGTAGTACCACATGCTCGTGAACAGACCCCAATCACGCCTCGTCGCGCGAATGACGGGCTTTCACCGATTGTGCGGGCTCGGTGAAGAGCCAGCTATCTCGACGAATGCCCACAAGTGTGGGCGCTCCAAACACATCCACTGCTTCATGTTCACGCTCGTCGCCGGGCAGCACATCCTGCACAAGGGTCCCTCGGCTTGAGCTCCTTGTCTCGGTGTCATCCTGTGTCCCAAACGTTGTCGTGCTGTACAGTCTATTTTTCACGACCTAATCCAAGCCCAGTTTAGGGTGAGCATCGAAGGTAAGATAAGAAAGGGAGACTCACACCACCGATAGGTCGCGAATAATCCTCAAAGTCCCTCAAACTCGCGTCGCTACATCCTTGGGTTCGCAAACGGGGATGCAAGAGACCTTCCGCGAGACGCGATTCCTCCGTAGGCGCAGGCGAAGGAGCTAGTCCAAGCATGTATCCAGTTGGGAATATCGCTGTTGCTTGGCTACCTCCTGCGCTAGTCTGAACGGTTTTGGACTCATGGCGATCACTTATCGGTGCTTCGCGCTCATTTGCATCCAACTGTTGTTGAGGCAATACATCTGACGAGGGAGCGATATCCCCTGTCCCAGAATATGGCGAAGGTGGATGCGGATCAGGGTTTGATAGGATGAATGAAAAACGTCGTCGTTGCGGCGTTGCTACTTGTATCTGAATCGGGGGTGGTGTCATCTGATTATCACCAGCCTTCTCGAGGTCTACATCCATAGAAGCCTTTGTCGGAGATGGGAAGTCCTTGATCGAGGAGTGAGGAGAAGGCGTATGTCCACGGCGCAAGCGTCCCAACAGCGCGCGAACACCCACAACAGGACTGCCTCGACTATGTTTCTCGTCCAGACTTCCCGAGTTCGAAGCAGTCGGGCTCCTGGTCCTTTCCCTCCACTCCTCTTTAATGCTTTGTTTTTCCCCGAGCTTTTCCTTGTCTGAACCGGTCGAAACCCTGTCTTTCCATGCCCTGAAACTTGTTGGAGGGACCCCGAAACTATGTCGACCACTGCCTGCCCTTTTTCCTGTACTTCCGCTAGACAAACTCCCTGGTCTACTGAACCCGAACCTGAACCCATGACTTTGGCTCTGGCCATGACTGTATGCGCTAGATAATGCCCCCTGAGACGAGACGCTTCGGATAAGATCGACGCTGCTCTGCGTGCCGCTCCGCGCATACCTATATGATCCACTCCCAGAAACAGTCCGCGCATCATAGGACCCTGAGGTATCGTGCTGAAGGGGGGGATGTACACTGCTAGGACTATACGTCGAGCCAGCCGGTGAACCGAACGCGGATCCAAGACCAACTCTGTTGTTTCCATGGTCAGTCGCGGAGGTTGGGCTCATGCCACCTAGAGTAGAAGCACCAGAGGTTGCTTCTGATGCCACCTTTCCGATCCCCAGCAATGGCTCTTCGCTTCCTGTTCGTGTCCTCGTGAGAGCGTCGACTGAGCCAGAGCCAGAACCAGAACCAGAACCCAGCGTCTGGGAGCGCGCATAATGGGAGGTATAGGAAGGAGCAACACTGTATCCACTAAGCCATGCGGCCGCATCTGGGCCTGGTGAGCTTTTCCTGCGCGAGGTCACATAATATGCAGCAGGTGGTGGAGTAGGCTGTGTTGTTTGATTATACGAGGGCGGCGATACGGGTGGGGGTGGTGATAGCGGGGCCAAATATGGAGGAGTGTCATGGGAAACTCCATGAGGGGGAAACGTCGGAGACGACACTCGGGTAATATCGTCGTCCCCATCCATGTCACTAGCTGTATCGCGGCGAGACCCATATATGCCTCCAGTACTCCCACCCTCGTTGCCTTTTCCGAGCCTTTCTGTTAAGTGCAAGGCCGCAAGTATACCAGCGTAGCGTTCTTCCATGGCTGGTCTGGTCTGACTCGTGAAGTTTGCAGCACTGTGGGTACTCCTGGTGCCATATCCGAGCTCGTCCACATCGAGGATCTCATCACAGAGAGGGCGAGGGGTATGGTTCACCGGCGGGAAAAGTACAGCTTCTTGAACCAGTTTTCGACGACGTCTACGAGCACAAAAAAGCCAGAGACTCGAAAATGCAAACGCACCCACGATTCCGAGTACGATTGCCGCAACAGTACCCGGCGATATGTGAACAGTGCTATGGTCCAAGAAGCATCGCCACGAATGGAAATGGTATGCCGGACAAATACCAACCATTAAAGATCGTGTTTTGAGATAGGTTGACGATGGCCAGATAAGTAATCCCGATGCGATCGCAAAAGATAGGTCAGCTGACGTCCAACACATCATGACGACACAGGGGCAAAATGCAAATAACTAGGCAAGTTGAACAAGAACTATCAAAGGAAGATTCAATCTACACGATGATCTTCTCAGATCACGTATGAAACAGCCTAGAGCCAATAGAAAAGATAAACAATTTGCACTTACCTCTCTAGCACGCTTACAGGAGATTCTGTGCTCAAGACAACGCTCGAGGCGACAAAATCAGTGGTGGTTCCTGCGTCTTGTCCCAGAAAAATGGTCGTGATTGTGTAAGTTGACGTCGAGGGCGAACTTGGGGGTGAAGAGGAAAGTGGGCTGACTGACGTCACCAGTACGGTTGAAATAACAACAGTAGTCGTGGAGTCTGTCAATGGAGGAGGGGATGTACTCTGTGTTGTGACAAAAGTCGAGGATGGTATGGACGGTGTGGAGGGAGACGACGACGGAAGCAATAGACTGGTGGGGTAGGTTGAGAGATATGAAGACACTGGCGCCGGTGACGAGGATATCAACTGTGATGTTGAGAACGGGCTAGAGGACGCTGGCGTGGGGGTGGAGGTTGGGGTGGAGGTGGAGGTACCTCCTGAGAGAGAGGGAGGCAGGGAGACGACAAAATCACCGGGATGAGGTTAACAGTGTAGCCAACCAAGCAACGGAGAAATGCCAGAATCAGTGCTGACAGTGGGCAAGGGTGGTAGGCTCCTACCTGTACTGGCAATGGTATCCATGGTCGGTCCCAGTGAACCCGGATTGGAGGAAACGCTGGAATCAGACAAGGGTAAGTGGTAAGCAACAAGCAGCAATATAATGTCTGACTTTGCACTCTGTTGACTCGAAGTACCAATAATTCCAGACGAAATCGAATTATAAGAATCTTCAGCTGGGTGCATTGACAGGGGAAACTCCCAAGGCCGAGAGGAGCGGAAACCCGGTGGGGGAGCTGTATAAGAGGACGGGTGGAATGGAGGTCCAGGACTGATTAGGTAGTAGGGTGGGGAACGTGGTCAAGGGCCGCAAGTCCGGATAAGCCCTGACCAAATGAATACCGCCCGAGGCAGACCCGGAAGCGAAGAGAGTGGAGCTGGAAGTGCAAGATGGTAGGCTGACAAGTTGAACATGAACATGTGGTGGTATGCATGTGAGATATATAGGTAAGCAGATCGATGTACTTACGTTGACGTCGTTGACGTGAGTGTGCACAAGGTGAAGGGACTCGTGGTGGAGAGAGCAAAAGAAAGGACGAGCTGCTTGCGACGACGTTGTCGAACGTGGCGCTTTTGAAGCCTTCCCTACAAATGAACAGTAAGACCACGACAATATTAAGCGAGGTTGTACGACACGTCGGGAGCATTGAGGCCCATAGTGTTATACGTTACGGTCGGCCGGCCGATGCGGTGTTTCCCCGGAATGGAGGAGAATCCTGGGACCTGAACTGGTACAAGAGCGAGGGATATGAGCGTTCCCAACACCGCACGCTGTGGGACAGAACAGCAGTAACGGGGATTTGTCGAGACCCCTCGAAGCTCGATTCAGCCAAGTTCGGCTCCACTTAAAACCCAACTGGGCGCTCGTAGAAGTGATCTCGGCTGCGCTCTGGAGTTGAACATAGTAGACCGCATCGGCGGCGAGGACAATGGCCGATATTCCACGGGGCGAGTGCGGTATGTACAATGACACGTGCCAATCCACCATACCCATACCCAGATGGGTCTATTAGCTTGGCAGGCCCTGCATAGCCTGAGTGTGGCCCCGCACGGTGACTGGCACGCCTGACACGCCAAGTTCATCAATGCACTCGAATCATACCAGTGTCTAGAGCGCACTTATGTCACTCCTGTTCGTAATGAGTCGATGGCCGTGTTTCTAGCTGCTGCTACTTCCATCATTCCACTCCGTTTGCAATACAGGTCGTTCAGGCGATGCGAAGACTGTTCGGGGATCCTTGTCAACTGCCAGCCACATTGCGGTCTAGTATGACGCACTTCCTGGCTTCTACCGCCCAGCCCACTTGTGGCCGGGGCTACGTCTGCGTGCGTAACCTCCACGCACCCTAGGAAATCCAGGGCAATCTACTGTTCAATTCATGTACTTGAAATAGGTACACTCCGAACTGTTCGTCCGAGGACAACTTGCAAAATCATACAAATGCGATTGGGCTCCTGCCAACTGTGGACTCCACAATCACACTCCCGGTGGGTGTGTGAACGATTATCTTGGATTCCCACTGAGCAATTTCCTTGCTGCGGATTGATAATAAGGGGCAGGTTATCTTGTCAGGGGGTACAATGTGTCGCGTATCTCATTGCCATTCTACTCTTCCTCGAGAAATACCGCTGATCCGGGCCGGTAGACTTTAGCGTGGGTTCTCATTAATGATGCAATTCCACTGCCCTCTGGACTGGACTGGCCAGAAATACACACTACATCAGTACCCTCTGAGTAAACCAGAAATCACCAACGTCTTCAAACGAACGACACCAGAGACCAATAAAGTGGTTTATAACTCCCCGCTGATAGCTGAAGAGAAATAGTATACTTCCATTGACCGCCTCACAGCTAAAGCTATACGCACGTCGCATATGCGGTCCGAGAACCGGTACGCGATTAGGAGTTGGTCCAGGAATCTCACTAACCAGCTCAGATCAACATGGCAAACTTCTGAAAGAGCTTGGACGCGCCTCGGTGGCGAGGTAACTTCCCTCCTCAGCTGGGTTACTTGCGTGAGACTTCCAGTTGCAGTCATTCAAACTGCTCTGACCAGTGACTAACTTTGATCGACTGATGATTACGATCGCTTTCGACTTCGATTTGCACGCTACAGGCAAGGACGGGGACCGCGGGGGGTAATCGTGCATGTGCGTGCGAACAGCATTACGATCAAGCCCAGGATCATATTTAGCCTAGATCGAGTCCCCGTAGCCATTGATCGCTGTTCAGGTTCCCGTGCTTGCCTCGGGCCGCATCCTTTCGCCATGGAGGGACTAAGCAGTGCTAGCAAGGAATCGAAGTTTCCATGGCGGCATTATTTCTGCGCTCACACCAAGTGCTCATACTATTCAAATTCACTGGGAAATTTCCCTCGTCATAAAAAATGACGCGCAGTGGCTTCGGACTTCCGCTCGCTCGGGGGAACTTAGTGATAATAATAGACACTTATCTTTGCGATAGACATTCCTTACGAGCACCAGGACAAAAGGCGATTGACAAGGATCGAGTTGTCCTCGGGATGAGTCTTACTTATTCCTGTGTATGTTTATCAACTCGCTTATCACTACACGAGCCCCCAGCTATAATTATCAGTCCAAATACGACCTCATATCCACTTCCTTCTCGTACTCTACAACTTCCGCAATTTTGCGTCCTACATAGTTTGTTGAGCTATCGGCCACGTATGTTGCATAAGCGATCTACTTGGAAATACTGTACAAGTACTATTAACGCTTTCGAGGGTATGATCGATTCAGTGACTTAGGGGGACCTGAAGACGCTGGGTGATGGACATTCCCCAGTGGACCGGATACACCGTTCTCGAGAGTCGCAAACACGCGTAAATACTTACAGGCTGCGCTGTGCGATGATCGAAGAAGTGAACGAATCGGTGGTCCCATTCCGAAGAACCAGTGCTGAGCACTGAATTGGCAACCACTGCGCCAGGACGAGTTCTTTCGTCACTCTCCCTCATGTCGACTCCAAGATGCAAGATCAGTCACACACAGTCTGAGTAACCTATACGCTGATCGATTTTCCTAGAGGGTGATCTGCTAACAGGGTCCAATGACTTGTAGATTTCAGTCGCAGTGGCTATTACAGTAAACCTTGTGATTTCAGTAGCGGCCATATCCTTCCCGTGAGGACAGTCTACTAGTACTTACCAGGAAGTGGGGCCTAGATTCCGAACAGCCTGAGTTACTCAGCGCTAGGAGCTTGCCGTCGAATTCGTAATTCAACCTGGCTAGTACAGGTATGGTATGGCATATGTTTGATACTGCATCACCGCTCGCTGTCGCTGATAAGCAGGATTCAAGGTCCTAGGATAAGAAGCCGGAGTCCTTATCCCACCAACTTGCCTTCACTCGCATAAGCAATTAAACCAAACCGATCTCACAGAGCACCTTGTGTTCTGGTCGCTGCTTCGTCAGCTCCACTAAATGATCGGTAGTTCAAACTTAATCTCAACGAGCGTCGAGGCTAACCGTTAAGCGCTGAACGTTGACTCGGACCCCTCTTTCACGCCATCACGCAATGCACCCTGACACAGCAAAGTTTATTACGTTGTGCTTAATCAAGTCGCCAATAGATTCCAAAAGTTGTAGACATTGAACTGCCCCGCCAAAGTGACCACGGACAGTGCACTGGGCAATTTCGAATTCCAGGAATGGACGAACGCTGCAAGGGGCGGAGAAACCACTTACTCGGAGACGATTCGCGAAGTACTGCCTCAACATGCCTCGCGGCTCTTAAAATGAAATCTAAGGAGTATATTACGAGAAATCTGCATGAGGGATCCATCAGGCTTCACAGGCCCGAGCAAGGGTCTTATCTATATGTTGACCGGTCCCGGTCGACCTCCAATTTCCCCCACTTGCAGCATGACATTAACACTCAGTTGGATGAGCTGGAGGTGGACCACCTCACAAAGGTCCCTCGTCGCGATCCTGATCATCACAATGCTCTCCATCGGGATTCACTTCCTCCTTACACCCCATCTCTTGCGCGCTCTTCAATCCGATGTTGCCAGCCTACCCTTTGAAATTGATTTCCGCTTTGACCTCCCGATGGAGGTCGTCGAGTTACATCCAAACACAGAATCTGAGCGGACAGAATATGCAAACTTGCAGAGACCGCTTGGAGTCCATACAGTGACCCCTGACGGACTTCTCGTCGTTAATCCCGACGGTCCCCATCCCATATTTCAGCTGATCCGCGATGCCGAGGCTGCATGGGAAGCAAAATGCGCTCGAGCGAGTAAATCGCTCGACCAGGCGGTTGCGGAGTACAAACGACGTTACCGACGAGCACCGCCTCTCGGTTTCGATCAATGGTGCGTGCTCCACCTTGTGTGCTGTGGACATGCGTCGTGGTACCCATGCGTGATTGCTAGGTGGAGATATGTCGTCGAACATGATGTTCAGTTACCTGACGAGTACGACGAGATATTCGAGGACATCGAGCCCTTTTGGGGGCTCGATCCCATTGATTTGGCGCGCACGCAGGAGGAGTTTCAGAAACAAATGGGTGTGGTGACCATTGAAAAAACGGATGCACATCCGCGACTCGAGGTTGCCTACTCGACCCTCACGGAAGAGAGGCAACAGCACAAGTTGCATGCCATGATTGATAACATACTCGCGATCGTACGCGATGTGGAACAGGATTTACCTCCATTACGTTTCACATTGTCTCCGTTTGACAATCCCAGTATGTTGTCAGACTGGCGCATCAAAGCCATGGCCCGCGAGGCAGCTGCCAACGGGAAGAGTATGTCTGTCGTCTTTTACATTTTGGGAGCCTATTAGTGACACCGCATCTTTGAATAGTAATTACAAGCGCCGACCTACCTGAAATCACAGAAAGCGGCTGGATTCAAGCCTGTCCCCCCGACTCACCCGCCCGTTTGAATTCATCATCTACTACACCACACCACCCACCCTCATCTCCAAAGACGTTTATCGCTGCGCATCGAAAGACGATGGACCCCTGTGTGCACCCCTCATTGCTTAACACACACGGCCAATTCCTCTCAAAGACGAACGAGCGAGTGCCACAGGGAACGCTTGTACCGCGATTTTCGCTCTGTGCAACATTACTCCATCATGATATTCGTCCGCCTGTGCCGTATGAATGGGATTGGGAATCTAACTCGAATTTAGCATTCGAGGGGGACCTTCCATGGGAACGCAAGGTGGACGAAAGGTTGGGTTGGCGAGGACGTACGACGGGGATGTACGCATCCCCGGACATGTTGTGGGTAGATGGACATCGGGCACGGCTCGTCACGCTCACGAATGCGCTCGAGGGGAATGTGAGCGTGTTACAAGTGGGCGGGGAAGATGTTCCAGTCGGGGAGCCAAAGATGGTGCGACTCACGCACACCAACCCGGCGTGGATGGATATCGCGTTTACAGATAAAGCTATTCAGTGCGATGAGACGGGAGGGACGTGTGGCGAGATGGAGACATTATGGGAGTTCCGGAGGGTACAGAAAAGGCACGAGGAAGGACGGTACAAATTCATATTCGATGTGAGTTTTGGGTGCCACGCAAGGCATGTGCTTGACTCGTCGCCGTGCGCTAGGTTGACGGAAACGGTTGGTCGGGGCGGTTCAAACGTCTCATAACGAGCAACGCGCTCATCTTCAAGGCGACCATCTACCCAGAATGGTGTGTGTGCACCTTCGCCCATGGCTGTTGATGTCTAATCGTGATGCTAGGTACCTGTCGCGCATCGCGCCATGGGTCCACTACGTTCCGATCCAGATAAGCTACACAGACCTGCACGACGCGGTGGCATTTTTCCGTGTTCACGATGGATTGGCAGCACAGATCGCGAAAGCGGGGCGGGATTGGAGTCGACGATTTTGGAGACGAGAAGACATGATTGCTTACATGTATCGGTACGTGTTGAATTGTGCACTGACAAGTTATGCTAAAGTGACGATAGACTGCTGTTGGAATATGCACGAGTGTCGAGTTTGGACCGGGCATCGATGGATTATGTAGGTTAAATGTTTGTATTACGAGTTGATGAACGACATGTAGATCTTCCCGTCTGTTTCGGTATTTGCGCGGAACGACTGTCATCCATTTTTATGTCCTACAGGGCCACACAAGTCAGGAAACATAAGAGTTGGTATCAATGTTCGCGTGCTCTACATGAGAAGTCCCCCACCTCTTCGCCCTAGTCGTTCCGTGAGGGGGACTCGCAGCGGGTCTGCACTTGAACTCTCTGGGGTACTACCTGTGGTGGATGAGTATGTGCGGCATGTCGTGGACGCGGACGCACACGTAGACGACCTTGGGTTCGGGATTCCCTGGTCTAAGATAATAGGCAAGCCAGAAGAGGAGGGCGATGAAGAGGAGGAGGAGGGCGCGTTTCCAGGCGGGTGGTGGCGGAGGGTTGAATAGTGACTCTGGCTCAGTGGCGAGTTGATGGTAAGAGAAAGACATGAATTTCTGGCGGGGTTTGAAACAAATTTGGACGATGACACTGGTGAGCCGCAAAGTTTTCTCTCGAGCGTCCGTCTTTGTCCTTGCAGACTCGGAATTCTCTGGTGACGGCCCGGACGAGCGGGTGCAGGAGGAGGTCTGGTCTGTAACACGTTCCAGTCACGGTTTGTACTGACCACCTCATCCAGGACATGGCATTGTCTCTACCACACAAACCTCGTCTCAAGATCAAACTCTAGTTGTTTCAGATTCTCAGTCCGAACGAACCTTATATCGAGCTTCATGCGCCCTGACGATGAACCGAACTGTCCGAACTGACCCGCCCTTGCATCGCGGTCTCCCAAGGGTGCGAACATGAATGTGACATCTTGGATTACTTAACGAGCGATCTTGCAACACGGATAATTGATATTGAATCGCGTGACGGCGACAACCAAGCCGTCGGTGGTTTCATGTGTCCAATGACGTCAAGCTATCATCGCCAGCATGGTCGATTCGGCCCCTCGAGTCCCCCAACGAAAAAAGGCGAATTTCCAACTGACCCACAAGAAGAAGCAATCCTCCAACCGAAGAAACTGCCAAAACGCATATTTTTCCGCGAAAATGAACTGGAGGACGAAAAGGTGCATTTAAAAAAAATTCAAACGCATGCACGCACCAAACGACCAATCGGTTGGAAACAGAACAAGTCAAAGACAAAGCCTAATATGTTGTCTACCGCGGATGATAACGCCACAGTGTCCGCCACACTTACCACGTGATAGTTCTGGAGAGCCCGAGTAAACGGTCGAGCTCGTCGAGCGCATTCCTACCAGGTACAGGTGGATATCGATCTGCAAACTACTGCCCGGGGACGCAGATCCGGCTTCTCGGAATGATGTTGATGGTCAATTGAAATTCACGTTCTGTGCTCCTGTGTGTGTGCTTCCACTGAGGCGATAGCGACTTTGGAAGCTGGATTTCCGTCTGTTGAGATATTCGTGTGCGACGTGAGCAGGCGAGAAAATATCAGTCAGGATGTTGGAACGCCAGATGGACATCGTCCAAAAGAGGCTATGCTCAAGTGCTGATTTGACCATTGGCCTGAGAGGGATCGACTGAATCTCCCTATAATCATCGGAGAGCAAGACAGAGGCAGTTGCACCTATGACGACATGAGACCAGTGAAGCTAATGAAGCATCACCCTGTAAAACGCGCACTAGTGGATTTGCAGGCATGAATACCCATGCATGCATGTCCGCCATGCTCGCAACCTAAGAGATTGACCCTGACATATCACAACTTGAATTAGCACCCGCTGTCCATTTATCTACTAGTAACGGGAAATTTTTATTGGGTAATGGTATTGTGTATGTATATAGGCAACGCTTATCTGACGTTCGTTGTACATATCAATAGTACTGCCAGGCGAATGTAGTCAAAATGCAGTTCAAGATACTACTTACAGTCTGTCACAAATTGGTGTGTGATGAATTGATGCAATACCTCCGAGGTATAACGCGACGTATAACCAGAACTATCGTGTGTTAAGTGAAGCCCTATGATCGCGTGTCTATCAAAGGACTTATATTGCGGTAGAAGTGGGCGGCCATCATGATGTAGAGAGCTTCATCATCCGAATACATACCAGACGTATCCAAAATATCGACTATAGGAATACAACGCTATTAGTAAGGAGATTCTCGCCGTGAGTTGTGACAGACAGAGCCCCATCGCAGATCCAGTCATCATGGTCACCGGTCTAGATCTGCCGTGCAGTGAGCACGCCACAATAATAATATTATTGTGAACGATTTCGTCACATGGCATGGAGTAGTAGTACTACCAGGTACAGGTTCGCTCCTCAGGCCTCAGGCTACAGTTTTATCGTACGCACACCCAGTGTCACAGTGAAGTTTGTGAACCGCGCCACTGTCACACGTGGGAACGCGAATCTACGGAACATCACTTGATCCACCACATTAAGGCCCATGGCGCAAGGCAGGGAGGTTCCTAGAAACCCTTAAAAGTCTTAAAGGGGCAAGGAAGGTATACAAGCCTCGTGAATCGTCAGTATTTATATGCTGTGTGATCGGTATCTATCGTGATTTTTTTGACCCTTGTGTTTCTGATCCATTTCGTTCGCTTCCCACCGAACAAAGATCGATGGAAGAGTAAGAAGAGTAAGTTCCTTGCAACGGAGTCCGATGGCACCCAAACCCGCTGCTGATCGAGAATTGATTGAATATGCTCCTCAGGGGTTACAGCCTGCTCACCGATCATGATGTTATTTTCAAGGAAGGGCCAAGACCAAGGTTGATCAAATCAGCCACCAGTTGCTGTTCCTGAGTTCCAGGCCCCTCAATCCACAGGTTTCTAAGCCCACCTCCGGTTCGCCGCGAACGGCTGAATGACTTCCTTGAGACATTAGATGACTTGTCCCTCCAAAGGGCGAGGCAAATCCGTACGAAAAATACCTGAACAGACTCTCAGAGGCATGGCTGAATGAAAAAGCGGAGCGGTGTTCCACGAACGTGGCTGGGCCCCAAAACTTGACCTTTTTTGTTCAGATCCACCATTAACTCCAGGGTCTGTAGTAATAACGTCAAGGAGAACACCGCGCCTCATGCTGCTAATCTGGTAGGATTTCTCCACTCCGGATTGACAAGTGTTGTTTCCCACTAAAGGTGATAGGCGCACAAACGTCGACGGACCTTGTCATCCAAGATATTGATATTCTGTTGGATTATAATACCATACCCAATGAGTTCAGGCGCTACTCTATGAAGAGGAAACACGAGTGCTATGACACAGGTGGCTCGCTAATCAGACAATGTCGCCGTTATCGTAATGGAACCAACCCCATTGAATGGAGAAGAGACCCAATGCGAACCTCGAAATTTAAGGGAGCGATTATGACACTCAACAACTTCAAGACGGGAGAAACTTGCACAACTTCTGCAGTTCGCTATTTCGTTACGGTTTGCTGTTCCGACATGGTTCGTGGTTCGTTTCATATTCGTTGGTAGTCCCCATCAATTGGTCAGAATTTGGGGTTTTGAGCTTTGTTCCTGATCACGAAAAAAAAGGCTCCCAATTAATCCTGTTAGTGAACGGGTCTTACTTGACAGGCCCTGAATATTTGAATTTTGATTTGTAACCCCAGGTCACACGGTCAAATTGAGTGTCCATGTCAGTCTTGTCGGAAGCAATTTTCTTAGGGCCCGGAGGTATGTGACCATCCAAGGCCTGCGTCTTTATGACTGATACTTGCAACGTGTCAAGAAAGTTACCTCGCAAGCGGCGTGATCCAGTACGTTTCATCTCTTAATACGGTCTTGACTCGCCGCTTGAGTCAAATCTGCTCAATGGGTCGCATTTTTCTTGTAATCAGGTTGAATTGTATGTCATGAATTACACGGAATCGATTCAGGACACCGGAAACGTGTCGTCGATGCAAAACTCTGGGATATACATGTATTCCAGTTTGCAGCGCCACTGGCAGTGGCTAATTGGAGCTTGACGTTCCATCGAGTTTCAAGAACGTCTCGCGGGCTGATGTGACGCATCTCGAAAATAACTGGAGTTGTATACTTGCACAATGTTGCACTAGGCCCATTTGTTTTAATCGCAGAACAATTCTTATTCCACGACGCTGGGGCATAGGTACCCAATTCGGCTATCACCAACGAGTGCGGATCGTCTCTCAAATTGTATCTAGTACACTACTGAAAAGCTTTCATCCTTTTCTAAGAAACACTCTGAGAAAGGGGTAATTGGGGTAATTTCCTATACGGAGTTCCAGTTACAGACGCCTTCTAGTTTGTTTTATGCACGCGCCAAATGACAAGTATCGATTTAGGTTTGAATCTCTTGATTCCAAGCAGTGAGTAATATATCTCTTCCAGTTGCATACCTCCGTTGCTAAAGATACACTTACGATTCTATCATTGAAGGAAATTTGTATTCCGCTGCCCGCCGCACCACGTGTAATCGCTGGAATCTTGCCACTGGTTTCGAGCATAAATGACAGATGCGGGTGGCCATGTTATCAACCATCCTCTCCCTTCCATCATGTCACAGAATTCCCGTTTGCTTGATTCCCTTCAGCAAGCTATCGTTCATCGAGTCCAGGAAGGCACAACAGTATTCTGTCTCGACCGGCCGCTCCCGTCTCATGCACCCGATTTCTTCTCAAACGACTATCTGTCGCTATCCACCGATCGTTCTATTAGAGACAGCTTCTTGCACAGAGTGCAAGCAGCAGTTCCAACTCGTTTGCTTGGATCCACCGGTTCCCGTCTTTCAACAGGGAACTCAATAGAATTCAATGCACTTGAGAAGGCATTCGAGCGTTTCTTCGAAGCCCCGGCTGCATTGCTCTTTACTTCTGGGTTCAGTGCTAACCTAGCATTTGTTGCCACTGTTCCACGGAAACACGATGTCATCATCTACGATGAGCTGATTCATTCGTCCTGCCGAGAGGGTATCCGCCTATCATCCCGTGCCTCCTACCATTTTTCCCACAACTCCGTATTTTCGTTCAAGGAATGCCTCCTCGGTATCTTACAGAAACACCATCAAATCACTCAAGGAACCTCCACTGTGTTCGTTTTAGTGGAGAGTCTGTACAGCATGGATGGAGACTTTTGTCCTCTAACAGAAATCGTGGAAATCGTGGAGTCTCTTGTGCCTGTCGGGCAGGCTCACATTGTTGCGGATGAGGCTCACACATCAGGAATATGTGGGCCGAACGGAACAGGATATGTCTCGTACCTAGGTTTGAACGATCGAGTTCATACCAAGATCCATACGTTCGGTAAAGCATGGGGGTTTCACGGCGGTACGTATGTGTTACTAATCACTTGGCATATGCATTTTGGAAACTGAACTCCGTTATTCGGTCTTTTTTTCGCACAGCCGTCGTCTTGGCCGCACCGATCATCAGAGATTACTTGATCAATTTCGCGAAGAGTATCATATTTTCGACATCGATGCCATACACTGACATTTACGCTCTTGAAGCGTGTCTTGCTGTCGTGTCAAGCGCACGGGGCCGAGAGGTAAAGTTGATCATTCCCATACTGATTCGTCCCTTTTCATCATCTATGCATCTTTATAGCTTCGGCAACGTTTAAATATCCTATCTCGTTACGCACGCCAAAAGCTTTTCGTTGCCCTGAGAAACACCTCTGAGACCACCCTTGCGCTCAGCAAATCAGATGCCATGCTTGCGGTCTCTGGTGATGCCTTATGCTCCCCGGTCATCCCAGTATTTTCACCCACTGCAGCAAAACTGGCGGACTACCTGCTGCAGAAGGGATACGCGGTCACGCCGATAACCTATCCCGTTGTAAAGCGACCCAGAATCCGTATAATCATTCATGCGGGAAACACGGAAGAGGAGATCGATTCATTCGTCAACGAAATCATATCTTGGGCGGAGCGACAAGGGTGTGTGTTCTCACCCACAGGCAGCGCCAGTGTTGGCGTGGTAAGAGCAGAAGAGTCATATACAAGAGCGAGGCTTTAGAAGCTAGCGCAAAATATAATACAACACTTTGCATTTGTACTTGTTCACGCTGTTTTTAGTATCTGTCAAGTTTCATTCATTCTTTTGGAGATGTGGATTGTTGCTTCCGGTAGAACGATACCCCCTCAGCGATACCAATGATCCTGACCGACTCCAGGAGTCCAAACTCGTCAAGGATATCCGATCCGATCTTCTTACCTAATCATCATGAATGATTTCGACTCGGTAGGCTCATCTGGGGAGCACTTAATGACGTTACCGCTTGATGCTCTTTTGTAGACCCGTCCTCCAATCAGAGGCCCCAAAGCTAGTGAAAAGGAAATCAGGGTTCTACGAACAAGTAGTTTTTCTCGAAAACTGGTCGGAGACCAGTCAGAAACTACTTTCTGTTTCTCTGATTTGAAGGTTCTAGAACCCCTTTACCAGCTAATCTATTCACGCACTCTATGCCCTTCACGGCTCTCACTACACTACTCAACGCTCGACCACGGCTCTGACGGCCTGGAAGCCCGGCTACTTAACTAAACACAGGTTACAGACACTCCTGTCCTCGGGAGGCGACGGCGACACATATGACATATACTGCAGCGGACTATCAAGGCGCCAGCGAGCAGTTTCGAGCCTGCGAAAGTTGTCAAGGGGCTGCGACCGCCGCTCGTTCCCAAAAAGAGTGTTCCAAGCACGACACACCGAATCGAGGTTATTACACGGGCCTTCCATGTTCCAAGCGGTACGCTGATCGCCGGTGGCGAATTTGATGAGCGGCTCGTCACTGACACTGACAGAGACTGCTTCGATGTCATATGTCATCAAATTATAGCACTATTTGATGACGTCTACTGGTAGGATGCCACTCCCAGGTTTCTTAATGATGACGATCCGCAATTTCTCAATCAGAGGCGTCACGACGTGTACGCCGCTACCGATACGGCGGCCATGCCAACTTATACGAGCATAAAGCATCCTTGTTCTCAACCGAACCCCGGGGCTTCAGGTTACTCTACCATCGTCTGCACTTCGATACCCCGGCACCGTCCTGATCGCCCCGTGTCATCAAACAATCCAACAATCTGATCGTTTTCGAATGATGGACTGATATCGATGGTGCAATCATTTGCATTCACTGCACAATTTAAATGACGCGACTGAATCGTGTGACCATCCTAATCGCCCCGCGTCATATCACCAGGGATACACTGCAACTTCAACCGTATGGTCGTCCTCATCCACGTCTTTATACTATCACGCACCATGCCAACCAGCTTTTCAGCATGACAGGTACCCTCGACACTCATCCCTAATTGATCTATTGTCATTTAGTTTTAGTTCGTTTCACCGCCGCATGATACCGACTAAACGTCCGAATGTATCTACTCTGGGTCACTCCATTCGCAAGGGAATCATCTCTGATCAGGAAGGTCATAGATCAACTTCGAGGTTTTATAAAATGACCATCTAGGCTGAAAATTTTCGCCTTGTCATGGTCTCTCACACAAGATGGGTAGCCTCGAGGACTCATCATTGTGATCCGAGAAATACTTGATACCCGGTCATATCTTCATTCAAAGCGTGCCACGGAACACCCCTTTTCAAACGTATTTCACCCTTTGCACAATATCACTATCTCATAGTTGTCAAGAAGTTCGTTTCATCTTTGGCAGGACCTTATAGCAACATCTTACCTGAATCTGACCACGGTAATGAAATTTCCTGGGTTTCGTCCCTTCTGTCATTAGAACATTTTAAGGTGGACTGTGGTCGATGTTCGCATCATGAGCTCTACGACAATATTAGTATGTAAATCACGGTACCTCGTTGAATTAACCGGGAAGTCTGCTCCCCCGGGCAGCCGGCTACCCACCCGTTTATATGCTGTGTCCCCAAGCCATCTCATCAGTTGACAACGAACGAACGCAGCATGGATTCATGAGGGCACACGTACGCTTATTATATGCCTCGCCTTTGCCAATCAACGCACTCGATGCGTACTAGTGCAGCCTACGTTCCTTGCTATCGTATGATGTTTTTTTTTTACGACCGTCATCGAGCAGAAAACGCAAGCGTCGCTTACTAGAGCCATTAGAGCCTCTCTGACGGTGAAGGACCTTTCTGTATGATCGTTGTTGTTTGTATTGCTTTGCGACCTTTACCTCGAATCGGTGATGCTTCGAGTTATTTGCGATTGGCAGACAGAGACAAAATAAAATTATGACCTTGCAATAACACAAGTAAAGTCAATCTCTTCATGAGAAGGCGAAACTACCGGCGATCGACAAGTAGTGAGAATTCATACACGACCGGGAATCGGGATGAGCCGTCGTTTGGATATCAGTCTAAACATTTTGCAGACTGGTATAGTGAAATCGACGAAGAGTTTAATATCCGAAGGTAACGAAACACTGACCGCATTGCTCGGAGCGGTAGATTTCAACCTGTAATCGAGCGTTTGTGGCATTGTGTAATACCGGTCCCTGAATGAATCGCTCCCTGTGTAGTGTGCGAATGAGGGGAATGACTCCGAATGGGCGGGGATCTAAGAAGCATTTGGGTTAGGGTATTCACGTTGCGCCCGAGGTCAAAGAACGTTCGTCAGTCGCTAGTGCTGTCTATCGTGATGTCTTTCAGATTAACAGTTTGCATACGCTGGCAAAACTGCTCGCTAGGCGACGTATACTAATACCAACATGTGTGACCACTGGCCATGAAATCATATGGTTGGGTTGGCCATCATGCACAAATAATGTGCTTGGCGACAGGCACGTTGGAATGATGGGCAGACTCCGACAGGCCGGATCGTTGATCTTGTCGCAGTATGTTTGGACCAGTGATCATATCGATGTGACTTGCTTCAATTACCATGACAATTGCCAGCAAGTCCGACGTTTTTAGAATCCTCAGGACGGGGACCATGACCTCATGCCTCGAACGTTCTCTCTTTCAAAAAAATGATGAGCCACCGCCTAAGCTGTGTACCAACACGTAAGGGTTCTCTAAGTTCCTCCTTAATGGATATAAACAGGTTCCCTCAAGGTCCCCTCGCCCATTATCTCCTCCCCACCTTCTTCTCGTCCCTCAAAAGCCGCCATGGATCCCGCTGGCGAATTCAAACCTAAATCTTCTCTCGAGGTTTACGAGCAAGATACAAGCAACAAGCCTCCATTCATTCTGACTTTCGCTGAGGTCAAATTATTGGGTATCGCTGGGGTGGGTACAACTCCCTGCTATCGACAATGCTCTTGATGAATATCTCTCGCTTTCACAGGTTGGGTTCTTCTTGGATGGTCTGTTCACCAACTTTTCGTGATCCGGACATCTGTTCACCGACGTCATAACAGCCTATGATTTATTTATTATTAATGTGAGCCCAACCCACAACAACTACATTGCCGCCGTTCAGCTCCTGTTATCATTCTAGCCTGTTTCAACCATGTTGCAATACAGGTTATACGGAGGAAACAGTCTTCCTAGTAACCTTTCAGGTCTATTGAAAGCTTCGGCCAACATCGGCAGTGTCATCGGTCAATTTGGTTTCGGTAGATACACAGATTTTGTGGTCTTTCACGGCACTTAAGAACACTATCTAGGATATCTTGCGGACGCTTTGGGACGCAAAGTTGTTTGTGAGCACTTGTCCCGTTCTCCATAGCCCACTAAAAAGTTGACCCATCCAAGATGGAAAAGAATTGATGTTGATTATCGTAGCGACCATCTTCTGTATCTCGTGTCCAACCAGTATGCTCCCATCATATCTATCGAAGCATCCGTGAATTTAACTTCTTGCACAGATGACCTGTCTCCGAACGGATGCCTGATTTACCTGTCTCTCTTCCGTATTCTCCTTGGCGTGGGTGTCGGAGGGGACTATCCTATGTCTGCTTCGGTCACTAGTGACAGAGCCTCGATCCGTAAACGAGGTACTCTCCTTGCATACATCTTCGCAAACCAAGGTTGGGGAAGCTTAGTCGGAAGCTTGGTTGTGATCGTCGTTTTGGCGTGTTACAAACATGTCATGAACGACTTGAAAGAAACATCGAAGGTGGATGGTGGTGGGTAATTTTTATTGCACTCTAGGCTCTGAATTTCCGATGAGCTGATTTCGGCGCTCAGTATGGAGAATCTGCGTCGGTATCTCTCTCATACCTGCATTCGGCACGCTATATCAACGTTTGACGCTTCCCGAGTCGAAACGTTATGAGGAAACACAACGCACGAATGTAAACCTGGATTACATAGAAAAAGATGCCACCTCTGGAATTACACCCACCGACTCGGAGGAGATTGTGGATGAGGCTCAGCGCCAACAAAAAGCCCATTTCAGAGGTACCCAGTTTTCTTATTTTATACAAATGACGACTCACATATCTCCAGAATTCATGGAATACTTGTCCGAATGGCGTCATGCGAAAATTCTGATCGGCACCTGTGCTTGTTGGTTTTTGCTAGACATTGCGTGAGTTTTCCGTTTCTGTGGAAATTGGGGTATGGGTATCAAAGTCTAACCAATCAAAGTTTCTACGGCATCAATCTCAACCAAAATGTCGTGCTTCAGGAGATTGGATACGCTGGTAAGACGGGGACACCATGGGAGAAACTCTTCAAAATCTCCACTGGAGGACTTATCATTACTGCGCTTGGATTCGTACCTGGCATGTGTCTGACTATGCTGAATAGTGCAGTTTCTGACTCGGAACGTCTTGGGTCTAGGGTACTACGTCACAGTATTGACTATCGAGAAACTCGGTCGCAAAGTTATCCAAATCCAGGGATTCCTCATGGCTGCATTATTTCGTAAGTTTTTTTCTTCCGCCCGTTTTGTACGACTTTAATCGTGTCATTGTTAGTGGGCCTCTTGGCGGGCAAGTTCTACACATTCAATAGCGCGTCATTCATAGTCTGCTTCTCACTCTTGCAGGTACGCATGGGTGCTTCATATTCCAAAACTTGTGCTGACCTTCCCCACCCAGTTCTTCTTCAACTTTGGAGCTAATGCGTGAGTCGACTTGATATACCTTGTGTTGTCGACCTCCGCTCACAGTCGCCTTGCACAATGACAGTACGACATACGTAAGTATTTACGGTTCCGAGTCACTTTGAATGCCGCTGAAGCGGCGCAGTGTTACCCTGCTGAAGTCTTCCCTACGAAATACCGTGCCTTTGCACATGGTATCTCGGCTGCGTGTGGGAAGAGTGGCGCGATCATTTCTGCTCTCGTGTTCAACACGCTCACGAATTCCATTGGAACGCCGAATGTACTCTGGAGTAAGTTCTTCCCCTCCCTTCTTCGTGCGGATGTTGTTACGGTTAGTTCGGTGCGCTCACGTACCCTTTTTTTTTTTGAAAACAGTCTTTGTCGGGTGTTGTATACTCGGAGCCGGTGAGTAGCCGCCTTGCCTTGTTTTTGCTCCATACTCACGACGCACGTGTGCGTGCGTGCAGCCTTTACTCTTCTGCTCCCAGAGGTGGCAGGACGCGACCCGGACGCAATTCTCGCAGCCGAGCTGGCCGAGAAACGTCAAACTAGAGTTGCCCACGCCCACATCTAGTGTTCCTTCGTCCTGTTTTGCATCACCCTATTCCTTAGCATCTCCAATTCCCCACTCCAAGGTTTAAACCTTTTTCCTCTTAATGCATCTCGAGTTCTCATCAAGGATCAGAACTTCCAGAAAAAAAGAAAAGAGCAGTACTAGTAGTTGAGCATACTTATTTATATGTTGTTACCTTTACGGCCTTATATCCCTATGTATGTGCGTTTCGTGTATTGCATCCGTACTAGAGTCTTTCAGCTCGTCCGAAAGGGACTTGATTCTTATCAGTGAGATGGGTTCGCTGCTTGCAATCTGCCAACGACAGCACTCCGCGGTCACTTGAATGCAACTTGAATGTCAGGGATTGACGAGCCATGACAGCAGGCACGAGGATCAACATGTTTCACCCCGTGGCTCCTCAACTGATATCACTGGGACTGCCAAACCGTACGCAAAACATCGCAGTGGCGCTATCCCACGTCGTACATCTATCTGATGATCGATTCGATCTGCGTATCCACTGCATGACTTGGCTTTGGCCCCTTGATACACTCCAACAAGGGCAGTGCACTCGGGTGCTTCAAACGGCAGCCGACCAGCGCGCGCAAAATCAGCCGTTGATAGATCTGATCAATCGATCACCGCCTCCGAGTCATCCATGGACATACAGAACTCTAATCAATGGCATCCGCGGTGAAACACGGTATGGGCTGGGTCGAAGAGATGAGAGAGAAGAGCAAGGTTCAGGACCTGGGGTTGGAGGCCAGTCCGAAATTGGACCCGGGCTTCCTGCTGACGCGCTGACGGAGGGCCGGGTGGCGAAGCAACCAATATCGACCCAATACTAGTGAGGGCGTGTGTAACCCTGAATGTCAGTAGCAGCATTGATAGATTACTAAATATTCTATGTACATGCCAGTGAGCGGCAGCCTCGTCAGTGTCGTCATGGTGATCCTAGCGGCCACCAGCATATTTTGAACTTTCCATTTACTCATGTAAGTAATTTACTACTGAATGTGAAGTAAACAAGCGAGTGTGACGGTAAATTGATATATATGCCTACCTGTGGAATAGAAGAACATGAACAAATGAGTTAGATGAATGCGTTGATACGTAGATAGGCGTGTCGCATGAGGTTGTCTGAGGTAGAAACATGGAGGAAATCGCAAGAAATAGGTAACGCAAGCGAGAACGATATCGTCAAGAAGTGTGCAAAGCTGCAAAAGGGCATCGCAAGAATAAAGAAAAAGAACGGGCACATACATGACAAAAAAGAATAAAGAATGAGCAAGTCGCAACTCAAGATAACGTGATGCTCGAAGGCTCAAAAGAGTCTATGCGCTCCGAAGCGGCCCCATGGCTCGACGAGCAGGTTCGTCCCGTTCTGCAAAGACAGCTCCGGCGCGGAGGCCATCTCTGGAGGCTAGACGAACTTTTGCTGCTGTCTCTCTGTACTCGCGTTCCTCACGAGCACTTTGGACCTCCTCAGTGTTAACGCGTGAACAAGTCTCGCGGGCAGCTTTGGATGGGACAGTCTCTTTCTCAGTACTATTCGAGAAGGAAACGTTTTCATCGGCAAACGCCGTCCTTGAGCCGCTTTGTTCACCTCCCGAGGCCTCATCTTCTGACTGTTGGACTTTAGCACCTTTGACGCCCTGCGAGGAGGTGCGCTCGCAACTACGATCCCTAGACTGTTGCTTTCTGCCGGAAAAGAACAATTTCCTTGGAGGACAAGCCTCGGCAGCTTCATAATCAGGGTGGTCAATGGGTAATTTGGATGCTGCGATGACCTCTGGAGCGAGTCCATATAAAGGGTTATGGAAAGTTGCCTTTTGCCCACGGCTGAAAGATGGTGTATGAGGATGTTATTCGTGCATGTATGAGTAGTACTCACAAGACATATGTGATCGTCGGCTTTTCTTCGTGTATGGGGGTAGGCGTTCCTTCCTGTACTAGGGCTTCGCCCACAACTTCCTCGTCGTCACTACTATCCCATTCGGAGCGTAACTCGATTTTTTCACTTGACTCAACGAGGAAGGGATTGTTTGGCGAATCACGCTTTGGCCGGATTTTAGTAGCCTTGGATTTCGTGGGAGTTTTGAACACGTCGGCGACAGGCGATAAAGCACGAAGGAGCAGTTTGCGTGGCGGAGTCACAGGAGCATTGCGTTCTACAGAGGAAGCACGAGTGGGCTGAATCAACGGCTGCCTCCTCGACGGTGGGGGCGACACGGGCGCCTTTACGCGATAACTGAGCATCGCAGGCGACGGCGAACTTTTCTTCTCGTCTGCCTGTGGCACCTCAGGCTTCTTCTCCTCACGAGATGAACCACCCCGACCGGTCCAAAATGCGTTTTCGTTGTCATCGTCTTCGTCATGGCCAGGGAGCACACCAAGCGTACGACGCTTTTTGCGAAATGGGCTCTCGTCTTCAGAATGTCCGTCGATATCTGCCATACTCTTATTGTTGTTTCGAGTCGTTGCGAGTCTTTTGACATGTTTGACACGTTCGGCATCACGACCACCAAAGTCGTCATCTAGCTCGGAGGGACTGGCGTCGGAATCGTGGTGAGACACAGAAGAGCGCGCGCGAGATCGTGCGCGTTTGTGTTGTGTACGCGGAGGGGTTGGGAGAGACACGACAGAGGCAGAACGTTTGAGTGAGCGTGAGTGGTCATCTGGGTCGCGCAGTGTATGAGACGAGTCGAGAATCTGATTCATCAACATCGTCCGATAGGAAAAAAAGAAATGGATTGAGGTTTAAGAGTTATTCAAGTAGTTTGAAGAATGGATGGAGAGAACGTTGTGGAAGAGGACAAGATGCGATTCACAATGGCAACTGAACCACACACAAATAAGGACATATGACCCCTATCGGCTGATATCGGAGAACAATGGAAACAACAATTAAATGGGTGCAATACAACTTGCCACCGCAATCATTGACCGCTGTTGTCCACAGAATAGACGTAGGGGGAAAGTGCGGAGAACGACTCCAATTTAAAACACCTGTCAGACGGAAACATGCGGGGAAAATCATGTTCCGGAGACTACGAAAGTTTGGACTATCTATAAACAACCTTGCAAGACGACATTCCCAGCAATGCAATCCCGTATGGATACATAGTTGGCAGCACACATGGATAGCTTTCTCTAGGTCCATAAAGTTCCCACGATCGATGCTGAACTCAAGGTATAAAGTGGCCCGATGGGCTTATGACTCGGCGTTCGTCTGCACCGTCACACCACCATGAATACACGGCTTGCTACTGGTACGTCGACAACTCCATTAAACTGCCTATGTTCAATAATACCGATCAGAGTACACTGCCTGGCAGAAGCTCCAGCGAACTTATGACACGGAACACACCAGGCTTGTCTTGACCGATCTCTTCGCCCAGGATCCCAATCGCTTTTCCAAATTCTCAAAGGAATATGCAGACCACACCGATCCCAACACCACCTTCCTTCTCGATTACTCCAAGAACCTGATCACTCAACCGATCCTCGACACACTCCTATCTCTCGCACGGGAGGCTCAGGTCGAGACTTGCCGCGATAAGATGTTCGCTGGAGAGCACATCAACACTTCCGAGGATCGCGCTGTACTGCACGTCGCTCTGCGTAACTTCAACGACTTCCAGATCCAGGAGAGCAGTGTCGACGAAGTCGCCGGTGTGCTCGCCCACATCAAGGAGTTCTCAGAGGCGATCCGAAGTGGTTCATGGAAAGGTTACACCAGGAAATCAATCAACACCATCGTCAACATTGGTATCGGAGGCTCAGACTTGGGTCCCGTCATGGTGACTGAGGCGCTCAAGCCTTATGCGAAACGGGACCTCACCGCCCACTTCGTCTCCAACATCGACGGAACTCACCTCGCTGAGACCCTTAGACTCTGCGATCCAGAACGCACCCTCTTCATCATCGCTAGCAAAACATTCACCACTCAAGAGACTATCACGAACGCCGAGTCCGCGAGGGACTGGTTCTTGTCCTTCGCCAAGGACAAGGGTCACGTCGCCAAGCACTTTGTAGCCCTCTCTACGAATACCAAGGCCGTTCAGGCCTTCGGTATCGATTCTGCAAATATGTTCCAATTCTGGGATTGGGTCGGCGGTCGTTACAGTTTGTGGAGCGCGATCGGTCTCTCGATCGCCCTGTATATCGGCTATGACAACTTTGAGTCCCTCTTGAAGGGTGCCCACGGCATGGATAAGCACTTCAGGGAGACACCCCTGGAGAGCAACCTTCCGGTCTTACTCGCTGTTATCGGCATCTGGTACAACGACTTTTATGGCGCTCAGACTCACGCGCTGTTGCCGTATGACCAATACCTCCACAAATTTGCAGACTACTTCCAGCAGGGAGACATGGAGTCGAACGGTAAATTCGTCACCAAGGGTGGGCAGCGGGTTGACTATCAGACTGGTGTATGTTTGATGGCCTAGTCTATTGATACTTCGCTAAGTTGTTGCTGGGTAGCCCATCATCTGGGGTGCGGCCGGTACCAACGGCCAGCACTCATTCTACCAACTCGTTCACCAGGGGACAAAGCTGATTCCTGCGGATTTCATTGCCCCAGCAACCTCCCATAATCCCATCGCCAACTCGAAACACCACCGCATTCTTCTTTCCAACTTTTTCGCGCAGCCAGAAGCGTTGGCATTTGGCAAGACAGAAGAACAGGTCCGCAAGGAACTCGGGAGCGGTGCGAGCGAGGCACTTGTGAAGAGCAAGGTGTTTGAGGGAAACCGTCCAAGCAACAGTATCCTGTTCCCACTTTTGACCCCTAGGGTGCTCGGCGCGCTCATTGCTCTTTACGAACACAAAATATTTACCCAAGGAGTCATCTGGGGAATCAACTCCTTTGGTGCGTTGGATAATTTTCAGTAACTTTGGCTTGTGCTAAATGTTGACAGACCAAATGGGTGTCGAACTCGGAAAGGTGCTCGCGAAGAATATTTTGTCGCAGCTTGGCCAACCTTCGGATGTCACTGGGCACGATAGTTCGGTGAGTGTCATGAGATGTAAGTGCTGAAGGAGTGGTCACTCATGATGTCACAGACAACCGGCCTCATTCACTACTACCAGAAATACAGGAAAGAATGAACGTGGTTAGATCCGTGTGACTGTACTTTTCTATCAGTGGTTTCTCGACTCGCGTAAATCGGAAACGAAAAGAAATTGTAGACTATCAAGAATGTCCAACTCGCCCACTCGCATGTAATTCTACAGATATTGTTTGTTTGTTTTTTGCCAGAAATGTCATCACTGCACTGACGAATGCATTTTGGCTTTACAACGGGTTGCTCTTGTCACGCGTGCAATCGCGAACGATTCGATAAGGACATCTTCGTCCTCGAACAGCAGGACGTAGCACACACTTGGCTTGTCATGCATATGATTCGGCGATAAAGGTGCAATCATTGCGATGATTGATTATGGGTTTCGGAAACGGTGATAGTATTATGAGAAGGTTGAAAATAACGTCATCTTTTGTTCGCTTCAAAACTCATCGATGCGACATCGACCGATCGTCATTGGGCTTGTCAATGTCTTACTTGCCAGTATTTCAGCCGCTGGTGTTCAACAACCCTTCTCTGCGCCGTCGTTTGAGACCACGGATGAATATCAGTTCAAGTGGCCTATTCAAAGGGTTGCCATTATTGGCGCTGGACCAGGGTATTACTGGTCGGTAAATGTCGTATCATGGCTGACCCACTCCTTGCAGTGGCCTGGTTGCATATCGGGAACTGACCGAAGCTGGTTTTGACGTCCGCATCTTTGAGCGGGACAGCGTCCCTGGGGGCACCTGGCACTATACCGAAGAGGTTGCACTTGATGCGCCTATGCCGAACGCCCCGTGCGCCATTGCGGATTTTGTGCCTTCGCTTCCACCCACGAGCGTCGACTTTCCATACTCAGAGGAATTCGAGGACGACGGCAAAATTTGGAGGGATCATAGAGGACCGGCGCCAATTTGGGAGTCGTTGACGTCAAATGTACCTGCGGTACGTGATGGACTTAGGGCTTTTAGTTTGGAGCGTTCTTATTCTGTTGTTTCGGTGGCTTGCATAGCGTGTGCAACAGGTAGGGTTTAGTTATTTTTCTACATAGGTGGGCGCTAATCGCCACTCCCTTGCCTACTACGTAGATTGTCCATTGGCCTTGGCCTGCGGGCACACGATGGGGTACATCTTTTTCTGTCGCCTGTTCCGACTAGCCGGCTTACTTCAGACACCAGAACTCTCACATTATCAGATTCGCAACTATTTTCGATCTTATGCATCTTATCTCAACATCAACAGTAATGACGGGAACCCTGCAGCTGCTTACAACACCCGCGTAGAGCTTGTCGAGAAACGAATCAACGAAGCTGGAGATGAACAAGGTTGGAGACTCTGGCTCAGGTCTCTTGAACCAACCGGGCGTCGCTCCTATAATGCGACCTGGTGGACCGAAGTACGTACATTTCGCACGTTTTCGGGCAAACGTGTTTGACTTATGTATGTATCGTGCACGGCGTGTAGGACTTTGATGCTGTCGTAGTGGCTGTGGGCAAGTACAATGCACCATCGATGCCCTCCATCCCTGGGTTGGAGGACTGGGTGGGGAGATTTCCTGGGCTTGTTCGGCACGGCAGACAGTATCGACGACCAGAGCCGTACACAAACCAGACGGTGCTTATCATCGGTGCAGCTGTAAGTCGTTAGCAACCATTTTCGTTCCACGCTGAACAGTGTTTCAGGCGAGCGGGTCAGAGATTTCCAGGGATCTGAATCGTCACGCTAGACAAGTGTATCAATCTATCCGGGTAAGACGACTATCAATATAAGCAACGACAAGATCTAACACCTCCGATGTTGAAGCCTAAGGCTGGTGTGTACCAGGTAGTGACAAGGATTGTCCACGATCTAATACTATCATAGTGGGTAGCCACAAGGGTCCAAATTACTTGCTCCGAGTCCCAAAAAACACAACATTCATCGGGGAAATCAAACAGTTCCTACCTATACCCGAAGGCTCTCCCATTCAATCTGGTCTCGTTGAGCTTAAGAATGGTACTGTGCGTATTATATTGCTGTTGGCAAGGAGTTTCGTTGTTTAATACAATGGCTTAGATCATAACTGGAATCGATAGGGTGATACTTGCGACTGGCTACCGGTTCTCGTTCCCATTTTTGCCACAGTACTATGATGGTGCAACGTACGTGCCTCATGAAGGCTCTGCTAAAACAGTGTCACCTTTCCTTCCCTTGGGCGGGTCGTACTTCAGAGATATGTATCTCAATCTGTTTTATATCCGGGACCCCACGCTAGCGTTCATTGGAAGTTCGTGGCCAGCTTCGCTGTTAAACATTTAATTTTGGCTTATCTGGAATCGGTAGTGTCGTCGGGGACCCCTGTGCTCTCTTTACAAGAATATTTGGCGCTCGCGATGGCCAAAGTGTGGTCAAACACGGCCAAGCTTCCAAGCAACCAGACGATGTGGGAGCAGTACGAGAAGACCGTAGAGGAGCGTGGGGGGTACGGAAAGCAAATTTTGTTTTTGAGTCCACAGGGGCTTTTCGGCAAGTATAATGATATTGTCTGGTCCTGGGGCTGAGTTTCCGACTGTCGTATAGATGCTGTTCGAAATATGATCGGGTGGTTGAACGAAGCGGCGGTCAAATATGGTGGCAAACAGGTTCGTGGCGCACATTCACTGTTTCCTGTTGATCATCCGATACTGACAATCGTCACAAGGTCGACGGGTTACCGAGATAGTACGTTACTTGCTCTGATTGGATACCGTGCACCGCTGATACCCTCAATAGCACTACAGAGGTGTTTCATTATTGGGTCATCGCTCATTTTGGGGAGCCAGAACAGGACACGACGGCAAAGGCAGATGAAGAGGAACTAGCATCCCTTGGACTTACACCTGTGGAGGGTGTGGACCAATACGATCCGATTTATGATGATATCTGGTAGGCCAGCGAGGATTGATTATGTAATTACGATGTTCTTTGTAGTATTCCATTGATTCTAATTCCAGGTTGATCTGCGTGAGTAGTCGTATCATCACGTCTTTTGCTCAACATCCCGTCTACTTCCACTGCTAAGTCACTAGTGCTCAGGATCACAGACTATGCCATCCTTTTAAATTTTCGTGTGGGGACAGAGTACTTGCCATAATGCTGTGCGTGCCACCAAGTACCACTGTTCAATAAACTATCCCTATCGGGTCCAGGTTCGCATTAGAGGCACTCCTGCGGTTAAATGCTCCATATACCAATTCAGGGGGGCATATGTGGCTGCCACCGCTAGGCTGCCACTAATCGGCTTAAAACATCATGTTGGCCTCGGCTATTGTTTAGCACCACCACCACTACTGGACGACTCATCGTCATTCATGCGCCAGATCATCGTTGGGCTTGTCTTTGCCGGCGTTTCAGCCGCGGCGGCTGGTGTCCAACAACCCATCTCTGTGCCGTCGTTTGAGACCATTGATGAGTACCAGTTCAAGTGGCCCATTCAAAGGGTCGCCATTATTGGCGCTGGACCAAGGTATTACTGGTCGGCAAACGTCGTATCATGACTCACGCACACCTTGCAGCGGCCTGGTTGCATATCGGGAACTGACCGAAGCTGGTTTTGACGTTCGCATCTTTGAGCGGGACAATGTTCCTGGGGGCAATTGGCACTATACTGAAGAGGTTGCGCTCGATGCGCCTGTGCCGAACGCCCCGTGCGCCATTGCAGACTTCGCACCTTCGCTTCCACCCACGAGCGTCGACCTTCCGTACTCAGAGGAATTCGAGGACGACGGTAAAATTGGGAGGGATCATAGAGGACCGAAGCCAACTTGGAAGTCATTGACGTCGAATTCACCTTCGGTATGTGATAGAGTTACGATCTTTAGTTCCGAGCGTTCTTACTGGTACTCTGTTGTTCCGGTGGCTTGCATAGCGTGTGCAACAGGTTGGGTTTGTTATTCTTCTACATAGGTATGCGCTAATCGCCACTGCCTTTGCTTACTACGTAGATTGACCACTGGCCTTGGCCTGAGGGTACACAATGGGGTACTTTTTTTTCGTCTGCTGTTCCAACTAGCCGGTTAACTCCAGATACCAGAGCTCTCACATTATCGGATTCGCAACTATTTTCGATCCTACGCATCTTATCTCAACATCAACAGTAATGACGGGAACCCTGCAGCTGCTTACAACACCCGGGTAGAGCTTGTCGAGAAGCGAATCAACGAAGCTGGAGATGAACAAGGTTGGAGACTCTGGCTCAGGTCTCTTGAACCAACCGGGCGTCGCTCCTATAATGCAACCTGGTGGACCGAAGTACGTACATTTCGCACGTTTTCGGGCAAACGTGTTTGACTTATGTATGAATCGTGCGCGACATGTAGGACTTTGATGCTGTCGTAGTGGCTGTAGGCAAGTACAACGCACCATCGATGCCCTCCATCCCTGGGTTGGAGGACTGGGTGGGGAGATTTCCTGGGCTTGTTCGGCACGGCAGACAGTATCGACGACCAGAGCCGTACACAAACCAGACGGTGCTTATCATCGGTGCATCCGTAAGTCGTTAGCAACCATTTTCGTTCTACGCTGAACAGTGTTTTAGTCGAGCGGATCAGAGATTTCCAGGGATCTGAATCACCACGCTAGACAAGTGTATCAATCTATCCGGGTAAGATGATTCTATGGCAATGTAAGCAACAACGAGATCTAACACCTCCGATGTTGAAGCCTAAGGCTGGTATGTACCAGGTAGTGACAAGGACGAACCTGACATTATTGTAGCGACCAGCCTAAAACTTCCAAATTACTTGCACCGAGTCCCTAAAAATACGACGTTCATCGGGGAAATCAAACAGTTCCTACCCATACCCGAAGGGTCTCCCATTCAATCCGGTCTCGTCGAGCTTAGGAACGGTACTGTATGTATTGTATTGTTGCTAGGAAGGATCCTTAATACCATGCCCTAGATCATAACAGGGATCGATAGGGTAATACTTGCGACTGGCTACCGGTTCTCGTTCCCATTTTTACCACAGTATTATGATGGTGCAACGTATGTGCCTCATGAAGGCTCTGCTAAAACAGTGTCACCTTTCCTTCCCTTGGGCGGGTCGTACTTCAGAGATATGTATCTCAATCTGTTTTATATCCGGGACCCCACGCTAGCGTTCATGGGAAGTTCGTGGCCAGCTTCGCTGTTAAACATTTAACCTTGGCTTATCTGCAATCGGTAGTGTCGCTGGGGATCGCTGAGATCTCTTTGCAAGAATATTTGGCGCTTGCGATAGCCAAAGTGTGGTCAAACACGGCCAAGCTTCCAAGCAACCAGACGATGTGGGAGCAATACAAGAAGACCGTGGGGGAGCGTGGGGGGTACGGAAAGCAAATTTTATTTTTGAGTCCACAGGGGCTTTTCGGCAAGTACAATGATGCTTGTCTCCTGGGGCTGAGTTTCCGACTGTCGTATAGATGCTGTTCGAAATATGGTCGGGTGGTTGAACGAAGCAGCGGTCAAATATGGTGGCAAACAGGTTCGTGGTGCACATTCACTGTTTCCTGTTGATCATCCGATACTGACAATCGTCACAAGGTCGACGGGTTACCGAAATAGTACGTCACTTGCTCTGAGTGGATACTGTGCACCGTTGATACCCCGACCTTCAATAGCACTACAGAGGCGTTTCATTATTGGGGCATCGTCCATTTTGGAGCGCCTGAACGGGACACGATGACAAAGGAAGACGAAGAGGTACTAGCATCCCTTGGAATTACACCTGTGGAGGGTGTGGACCAATACGACCCGATTTATGACGACTACTGGTACTAGCTTGCGAGGATTGATTATGTAATTACGATTGTCAAATCCAGTTTAACTTTGCACGTGGCGTTTGTGCTATCCAGCTCAACTCTGCAGCCGCCACAAGTTTTCATTAATGGCGGGGGACCTACTTCTGTGTTTCACTTGGTTCGTCATCGCTCCTTCTTTATGTTCTCGCCAACCTTTGGATCGCGCTTTCGGCGCTGAGCAATAAAGCGGCGAGTAGCGGGCGCACGTCGACCGACTGCGGGTGATGTGTCAGTGCCGATCTGGGTCATTTTCTCTTGCAATCCAACGAACGGGATTGACACCGCCTGTTTGTTTTTCCGGTTATCGGAACTTACCACATTGTACCCCATTTGGGGGTTGCCACCAATTGGCTTACTGAAAACATGGGGGCGTCGGCTTAGATTCGGCTACCATTTGAGAACCATCTTTCATGCGCCCCATCATCATTGGGCTTGTCTTACTTGCCGGCGTTTCAGTCGCTGAGGTCCAACAACCCCTCTCTATACCTTCATTTGAGACAACTGATGAATACCAATTCAAGTGGCCCATTCAAAGGGTCGCCATTATTGGCGCCGGACCAAGGTACCATTGGCTGGTAGACATTGCCAATCGTGACTCACGCATACCTTCTAGCGGACTGGTTGCATATCGGGAACTGACCGAAGCTGGTTTTGACGTTCGCATCTTTGAGCGGGACAGTGTTCCTGGGGGCAATTGGCACTATACTGAAGAGGTTGCGCTAAATGCGCCAGTGCCGAACGCCCCATGCGCCATTGCAGACTTTGTACCTTCGCTTCCACCCGCGAGCATCGATTTTCCGTACTCAGAGGAAGTCGAGGACGACGGTAAAATTGGGAGGGATCATAGAGGACCGAAGCCAATTTGGGAATCATTGATGTCGAATGCACCCTCGGTACGTTGATCGTGTTTGCAGGATGGCGTTGAGGCATTG
The DNA here is from genome assembly GCA_038089615.1 of Aureoboletus auriporus. Classification (NCBI taxonomy): domain Eukaryota; kingdom Fungi; phylum Basidiomycota; class Agaricomycetes; order Boletales; family Boletaceae; genus Aureoboletus; species Aureoboletus auriporus. Next base: position 43,142 of record JBBPLF010000213.1, read on the forward strand.
GACCTGGGTCGTTCATATTTTGTTATTTCAATGGCTCGCATAGCTTGTGCTACAGGTGGGTTAAACATGCCTGGTCACTATCCCTCAGGATGGGGCTAATCGCTAGTACTGTCGTACTTAGATTACCCAGTGGCCTTGGCCTGAGGACACACGATGGGGTACGTCTTCTTTTGTCTCTTATCTCAACTGACCAATTTACTTTGGACGCTAGAGCTCTCACAGTATCAACTTCGCAACTACTTCCGATCCTATGCGTCCTATCTCAACATTAATAGCAATGACGAGAACCCTGCAGCTGCTTACAACACCCGCGTAGAGCGTATTGAAAAACGAATCAATGAAGCTGGGGACGAGCAAGGTTGGAGACTCTGGCTCAGATCTCTCGAGCCAACTGGGCGTGGCTCCTATAATGCAACCTGGTGGACCGAAGTAGGCACCCTTCCTCATCCTCTCCTCGGATGAACGTTGTCTTACATGTGAATCTTGCACGACGCGTAGGATTTTGATGCTGTCGTAGTGGCTGTCGGCAAATTGAGTGCACCATCGATGCCGTCCATCCCTGGCTTGGAAGGCTGGGTACGGATGTTTCCTGGGCTTGTTCGTCATGCCAAACAGTATCGACGACCAGAGCCCTGTAAGGAACGCTGCGCGTTTACGGCCCGATCTCGATGATCACCGCTCTCTTCACATCGTCACCCAATCACCAACGATACATTCATCTCGCCGCAACATTGTCCCTTGACGCATACTGCCTCTTCCC
>JBBPLF010000214.1:0-43884 GCA_038089615.1 Aureoboletus auriporus
CCTTCAACCAGAACCACAGGGAACCTCTTCAGAACCCCTTGGAACCACACCCTTATTTGTCCTTCGACTTCGGAACCACAAACAGACTACCTTCCTCTCCTCAGCATTGTCTTTCTGATGCAATGCCTCGTATCCCCTTACTACCATCACATAGCCATGATACTGCGGACTCAGCCCTGCGCAGTACACAGCAACACTGCTCCTACTGTGTGCATAGGATTATGTAGCACATAGTTAGTATAAGTAGCTACCTGTCTTAGCCAAGTATTCCCCAGCTAGTTCTACGCAATCCAGCATTGTTATTTAGCACATCCATGAGCCCCAAGTGTGCTCAATGCCCAGGGTTAACAAAAGAACTAGCTTTTCAACTCTATCTTTGTCTCCTGACAGAAAGATACACCCACCATTTCCAGACAAGGATCACGATGAGGATGGACTATACATCCCCCTTCTGAATTCTCAGATGATACTCAAACACTGTCTGCACTCTTCGCTCTTCCAGCATCAATCACTGAGGACTGGAGGATCCAAGACGCTCCACCCACTCATCCTAGACAACCGCCACCTCCACCACCCGAAGACCCAAATCCTGACATAGAAATGTCAGACCACGGAAGCAAAGATGTTGAACTTAAAGCCAGACTCCCAGCAGATTTCTCTGGAGATCTGAAGGATGCGATATGTTGGAAGATGGCCATGACAGCCTACTTCAATATGAACCAAAAGTTCTACAATGAAAACGCCAAGGTCCTAACCGCCCTCACAAAGATGAGCAAGGGTCAAGGAAGTACTTTCTCCGAATCCATCTATGTGCAACTTGCCAATAACACTGTAAAGGACCTCACCTTTGCCAAGTTCATGGAACTATTCAAGAAGACCTTCTTCCCCTTCGATTACAAAAACAAAGTGAGAGATCAGTTGGACAAGCTGACACAACAAGGGAAGGATGATGCTGGATACACCAACTACATCACTGCCTTCCAGGCCGTGGAGGCCATAGCGGGAATAGATGATGAAACAACCAAGATAAACTACCTCATGAAAGGCTTGGACCCAGACATCTCCACAAAGATCCTCTCCATCAACCCTCTCCCTGACAAACTCTTAGAATGGCTCAGACTTTCTGGAGTATTCCATGCTCAGAACAAAAGAATAGAGGACTTGCAAAAGGGACGAAAAGTAGACTTCCAGGTCAAAGGAAGACCTACCAGAGACTCCAACGCCATAGATGTTGACACCGTACACATCAACTTCACTAGACTTTCACCAGTAGAGAAGGCAGAACACATGAAGAACAACAAGTGCTTCAGATGCCACTGGGTAGGATGTTGCCCCAAGAACCACTCCTGAGACCAACATCCTGAGGGACAAGGAAAAGGCAACAACTGGGCCCCTCCTCACCCACAGAGGAACCCCACTAGGAATGAACATGTCAGGAAGACTAAGTTTGAAGAATACCAGGACACCTTCAAAGATAGAGGTGTTACTGAGGAGGAACTCATACGCACACTTGACATCCTCTATGATATTGACAAGCTGGAAACTGTTGCCACAACCCAGGTCGAAGAAGAAGAAATCCCAAAGAAGGATTTTTAGACAAGAGGAAAGGGTCGACGCTCTCCCATCCTGAAGTGATAGCACCAGTGTTCTTGTCTGATCCAAACAGTGAATTTATGTGAATCCCCATCTCACTGTTTGAACAAGAAAATGACCAAATTGTCGACACATTTGCCCTCATAGACTGCGGAGCAAGCGGAGACTTCATAGATCATGATCTAGTGAAGAAGAAAGGATACAAACAAATCTGACTAGACAAACCCAAGAAAGCACATAATGCGGACAGATCCCCAAACACTAGAGGGATAATCCACCACAAAGTCACCCTTACAATTCGGATTGGAGAAGTAAATGAGGAAAGAGACTTTCTTGTTATCAACTGTGGAAAAGAAAACCTAATTCTCGGGATAACGTGGCTCCGAGAAACCAACCCTGCAATAAACTGGACAACTGGAGAAGTGACCCTTCCGGATAAACCAAGGACCCCATGACATGATTCCCTCAGAGCAGTACAACAGAGATATCTTGTCTGATACCTAGAACTGGACCCTGATGAGAAGATAGCCAAACTATGGAAAAAGATAATTGACAACAGGATAGAAACCTTTGTCAGAAAAACTACACTCACCACCGAACTCGCAGTCTAAGAACCCCACAAAGAAGAACCACTCCCCCCTAAATACAAAGACTTTGCCGACGTCTTCACCAAAAGAGAAGGAGATGAACTACCACCCTCTCGACCGTTCGATCATGGCATTGACCTCGACCAAACCTTTGTACCTAAAGTGGCCAAGGTATACCCTTTGAATCCCAAGGAGAAAGAAGCTTGCAAAGATTTCATTGATGAACATCTGAAATCTGGGAAAATAGTTCCATCCAAATCCCCACAAGCTTCTCCCTTCTTCTTCATGCCGAAGAAGGATGGATCCATACAACCTTGCCAGAATTACCAATACCTGAACTCCTACACCACCAAAAACACCTACCCACTCCCACTCATCTCAGATCTCATTGACCAGCTTAAAGGATCATCCATCTTCACCAAAATGGATATCCAATGGGGATACAACAACGTTCTCATTAAACCACAGGACAGGTGGAAGGCAGCATTCATAACCCCCATGGGACTCTTCGAACCGACTGTAATGTTCTTTGGCATGTGCAACTCCCCAGCAACATTTTAAGTCTTGATGAACCATACCTTCACTGACCTCATAGCGGAAGGATGGCTAATCATCTATATGGATGACATCCTCATCCATTCCAATGACCCCACTATACACCAAGAATGAACACGTCGAGTCCTCCAATGACTCAGAGAACATCACCTATCATTGAAACTGAAAAAGTGTTTCTTCAACAAAGAAGAAGTGGAATACCTCAGAATGATCATCTGAGCAGACCAGATTCAGATGGACCCAGTGAAACTGAAGGCCATCCACGAATGGCAACCCCCCCAATCAGTAAAAGCAGTCCAATTATTCATTGGATTCTGTAACTTTTATTGAAAGTTTATCCCCAATTTCTCTACCAAAGCAGGACCCCTACACAACCTAACCAAGAAGGGAGCCAAATGGGAATGGACCAAAGCATGCAATGATGCCTTTCTAACCATCAAACAAACCTTCATACAAGAACCAGTCCTACAGATGCCCAATGTCACAAAACCTTTTACCGTTATGACAGATGCCTCCCTAACGGCCATAGGAGCCATTCTCATGCAAAAAGACAGCAATGGGGATTTGCACCCTTGTGCTTACCTTTCAAAAACCCTCTCCCCTGCTGAACGAAACTATGACATCTACAACTGAGAACTCCTCAGAGTAATCCGCGCTTTGGAAGAATGGAAACACTACCTCCAGGGAACAGGTCTCCCAGTAATGGTCATTACTGACTGTTAACACTGGGCGTCGGAACGTAGCACAGTGAACACTCGAAGTAGTTCAGAGACTTGTTGTGGGCGAAGCAAAGAGAAGAGATGTCTCACTATCCAATGCGCACACTTGGGACTTGTGGATGTGCTAAGTAACAACGCTGGATTGCATAGAACTAGCTGGGGAATACAGGCGAAGTCTGGTAGCTACTTATATGATACAAGACGCTGCGTAATCCTATGTGCACAGTAGGGGCTATATGACTGCATACTGCGTAGGGCTATGTGCGCAGTATGGATGAGTAAGGGAACATGAGTCATCATATAAGGAGAATGATGATGAGGAGGAGTTTAGTCCATTATGTAAGAAAGGTGTGGCATGACTCAACAAGTTCATCAGGCGTGACTCAACAAACGAAACGAGCAGGCAGAGGATCCTAGTGAGGAGAAGAAGATAAGTGTCTTGCAAAGACACGAGGAGAGACGATGAGTCCATAGGCATAGGGAAAAGAGGGGTTAAAAGGGAAAACTGTAACACTGACCACAAAAACCTCGCATACTTTAAGGAACCACAGAAACTATCCAGAAGACAGGCACAATGGATGTTATTCCTACAGGACTTCGACCTCTCCTTCTCCCCGTACCAGGAATCCAGATGGGACCCACAGATGCACTGTCTCGATGAGACATCGTGGACACTTCCCAGGATAACCAAGAAGTCACCCTCCTACCCGAGGACATCTTCATCCACGCTCACAACTTCACCCTAGTTGAGAAAATTGCCAAGTCAACCCCATCTGATCCCTTGGTCATCGCTGCTCTTAAAGCCCTGCATGAAGGGACCCCCTTAATCGCCAAATCCACACCCTGAGACTGGGAATATAACGATGGCATGCTCTATTATAGACATTGCCTTTATGTTCCGGAACCAGCATGACATGGGCTCATCCGTCTCACCCATGAGAGCGACTGTTAGATTTGTTGATTTGCCGTCGTGAGATCGTGCAAACGAATCGTAGGACAAATAACGCTGAGGATATAACTGCTCTTTCTAGCACTTCTTGAGAACTGAGAGCACTTGATACGTGGCTCCAGATGTGGGTGTGACGAAAAACCTCAAAGTATTGTCACACAAATACTTTGGGAGACCAGAGATTGCATAGGAAAGTACTAGAGGAGAGAAGTACATCCAAGTGCGTAGAACTGGCTGGGGAAATGCCAGTGAAGAGGGTAGACTACTTATACTGGGCTGAGAGGCTGCGTAAGGCAATGCGTAAGCTATGTATGCTGCACAGGGCAATGCGTGCTGCACAAGGTGATGCGTGCTGTGTAAGGCAATGCAGGTAATCTAGATAGGATCAGGAGATGCGAGTCATCATCAGGAGATGTGATGACAAGAAGGGAAAGGTCCGTAAAGTAAGGAAAGGTTGAGTGTGACTCAACAGGGGTAGCGTGACTCAACAAGTGAGTGAGCGTGACTCAACAAGTGTTCGTCAGGACATCCGTCAGGAGTGACTTGACCAGTGCGTCAGGTGTTCGTCAAGTGTTTGTCAGGATGTTTGTCAGGTGTTTGTCAGGATGTGCGTCAGGTGTGACTTGACAGGTTCGTCAGGTGTTTGTCAGGATGTGTGTCAGGTGTGACTTGATGAGTGAGGCGTGTAAGCGAATGTGAGGGGTAGACCCTTGTCCTAGGCGTCTACATTCTTCCTCCGCAAGTGAGGCATAACATTCTTCCTCCGCGGATAAGGTGCAAGAGGGCGAAGGAAATGGAAAAGAAAATGAATAGTCCGGGTGCCAATCCAGATTGTAACAGCGACCACGGTGGACACAGAGGCTTCTTCCATACTATGAATCTCATGCAATGAGATTATTGGTGGCCTGGAATGACCACCTTTATCCGCAAATTTGTCCAAGGATGCACAACCTGCCAGGCCAATAAGGTCAATACACACCCCACTATCCCAGCATTGACACCACTCCCATCCTCCTGTACTCACCCCTTCCAGCAGGTGTCCGTTGACCTCATTACTGACCTACCTCTATCCAACAACTTTGACTCTATTATGGTCATGATTGACCATGGGTTTACTAAGGGGGTAATCCTCATACCCTGTCACAAAACCATTGATGCCGCAGGAGTCGCTCAACTTTTCTTCACAAACATATTTCAACATTACAGACTACATGACTACTGCATCTCTGACAGAGGACCTCAGTTTGCATCAACTTTTGCTCGAGAACTCTCCAGACTCCTGAAATATGACCTGAAACTCTCATCGGCATACCACCCCAGACTGACAGAGAAACAGAAAGAGTAAATCAAGAACTCGAAACCTACCTATGCATATTCTGTGACAGACACCCAGAACGATGGGCAGAACTACTCCCCATGGCAGAATTCTCCCACAATTCCACTGTACACTCCTCTACCCTGAAATCCCCCTTCTCCCTTATCTTAGGATATGAACCCCGCTCCTATCCTCCAATCAGAAAGATGTTCCTCCCCACTCTCGAAAAATGACTATCTGAATTAGAGGAAGCCTGATGGGAAGCCCTTGCTATGCACGAAAAGACCCAACAGATCATGAGGGAATGAACTTCATCAAAGTTCTGCCCCTGGGAAGTCGGAGACAAAGTGTGGCTGGAAGGAAGAAACCTTCGACTACGGTACCTATCAAGGAAACTGTCCCCAAAATGAGAAGGACCATTTGAAATTACACAAGTTATCTCCCCTGTATCGTATCGCCTTAAACTGCCACCAACATGGAAAATACACGATGTCTTTCATGCCTCCCTCCTATTCCCTTATCGAGAAACTGCGGAACATGGCCCCAACTTCTCAGATCCACCACCCGAGTTGATCAGCGGAGAAGAAGAATACGAAATAGACAACATCCTCTCACACAGAGGAACACGAGGACAAAGGCAATACCTAGTATCCTGGAAAGGATACTCTGCAGCAGAGAACACCTGGGAACCAGAGGGAAATCTCAAACATGCACAAACCCTCCTGGACAAATATAAGTCCTCTCGCCCAAAGGACTTCCCCCCAGTAAATGCTCCATAAAAGGAACTTCAAATTCCAACCTGGTTTACCTTTTTACAAGTTCTTCTTCCTTTATTCCAACAATCTCCCACCGTCTCACCCCCTCGAACACCAATACTTCTGTAACAGGAAGTACAGGAATTGCCCTTGGCACTATGAATCATGATCCAGCAAATCTTCCCTTTGATCATCTCCTGCAACTGCATCATGGCCAGAGGAACTTATGAGTCCCTCATGGCACAGAACAACCGCCTCCAGTTACCATACCCCTATGTTGTTTACTCCAATCATCTGCCAATTCGCTTATGGAATCCTTTTTGCCTCCATTCTCACCACCCCAGCTCTCTCCCTACAGATGGAGCTAGACCTACAATATAACTATGACAAGAAAACCAAAGACCTATGTATCCTCTTCAGGACCTACCAAGTTATTCACTTGGCAGCTCACCAACTCGTTCCTCACGACTCTCCTGAACAATTCGTATCTGCTATGCAAACCGGAGTGGATGAAGCCTGCTCCCTCATCCTTGATCTCCTCTACAAAGAAGGCTTCAGACACCTGATAGACCACATCAACGAGAATCTGCTCCGACCCATTATAGAGCCATTCTTCGACATCATGAGTGTCCATGAATATAGGACCTACATAGGAGATGCCCCATGCACCATACCATTCGACCCCCACCTTGACATACCTGTGTCTGTCGAAAGGACTCCTTCTCCTGCCCTCCAGGTCCCACCTCCACATTCCCCCGAGCGAACATATTTTCCTGCTCCACTCTCCATTCCAGAATTCCCGAAGATTGACACTCATGCCTCCACTACCTCCTATGTTTCGGATGACTCTCCCATCGCAACCCATTCCCCTACTCCTACTCCTGAGGACATGCAACGAGGAGCTCTTACTCACCATGAGAGCTTGTTACCCCCGAGACTCCCCCAAACCATCCTAGACACTCTCAGAAACACCCTTCGTCCCCTACTCCATTCCTTTCAAACATCCTTGGATGGAGCAGGCACTTCCCGAGATCCCATCAACATTGACACTTCCACCATTCCTACACACCCTCCTAAGAAATGGCTCCACTGCCACCAGTGTGGAAAAGCCAATCACGTCTGGATCTTCTGTAAAAAGTACATTTGCCCCTGGTGTCACAAATGTGCCCCAGGGCATGTCCAGGCAAAGTGTCATTGATGACAGTGTGGGGAATGCAATGAATACGGACACATTCGCACCCATTGCCTAGTTTACAACAGGCTCAACCATGATGATGGCTTTCTCAATGGTGACCTTGATTTCACCAACTATGAGGTCAATGAGGGGGATCTCAATGGACCTGATCGCTAAGCAGGTGCTTCAGCATTACAACGAGGGTAATGTTACAGGTTTCCCCTATGACCTGTCTTTTCCTTATGTCTATGGACTCATCGTTTCTCCTTGTGTCTTCACCAGACACTCGTCATCCTCTCCTTTCTAAACTTTCTTGCTTCCACTTTGGAATCCTTCAGAACCACATTTATAAACATTCACCTTCAACCAGAATCACAGGAAATCCTTCGGAACCCTTCGGAACCACATTATATTTTATTTCTTCGTCTAACTCTTTCACCTTCAACCAGAACCACAGGGAACCTCTTCGGAACCTCTTGGTGTTAATGCTGGGCGTCGGAACGTAGTACAGCAAACACTCGAAGTAGTTCGGAGACTTGTTGTGGGCGAAGCAAAGAGAAGAAGTGTCTCATTACCCAATGCGCACACTTGGGGCTTGTGAATGTACTAAGTAACAACGCTGGATTGCGTAGAACTAGCTGGGGAAATACAGGTGAAGTCTGGTAACTACTTATACAATGTATGATACTGTGCAATCCAGTGAGTGCAGTAGGGGCTATGTGACTACGCACTGCATAAAGTGATGTGCATAGTAGGGGCTATGTATCAGTGGGTAAAGGAACACAAGTCACCATATAAGGAGAATGGTGATGAGGAGAGGTTTGGTCCATTATGTAAGAAGAAGGCAAAGCGTGACTCACAAATGTGCGTCAGGCATTCGTAAGGTTTATATAAGAAAAGGGGTAGAGCATGACTCAATCAAGTGTTCGTCAGGTGTTTGTAAGGCGTGACTCTACAAGCAAAGCAAAAAGGTGAAAGAAACTCAATGAGGAGACGAAGATAGGTGTCTTGTGAAGACACGAGGAGAGACAATGAGTCCATAGACATAAGGAAAAGAGGGGTTATAAGGGAAAATCGTAACATTACCCCCTTCATAACGTTGAAGCACCTGCTCAACGATCTGGTCCCTTGGTATCTCCCTCATTGACCTTGTAGTTGGTGAAGTCGAGGTCACCATCGAGAAAGCTGTCATCTTGGTCGAGCCCGTTGTAAACTGGGCAATTGGCACGAATGTGCCCATACTTGTCACATTCCCCACACCATCTTCGGGGGCACCTAGCTTGAATGTGCCCTGGGGCGTGTTTATGGCACCAAGGGCAGGTGTATTTTCCACAGAAGACGCGGAGGTGGTCCGGTTTTCTGCATTGATGACAGCGGAGCCGTTTCTTTGGACGTGCTGGGATTTGAGAGGTGTCGACATTAATTGGGTCTCGAGAGGTGCCTGCTCCGTCAAGGGAGGCGGATCTGACTGCTCGAAAGGAATGGAGAAGGGGACGGAGAGTGTTGTCTAGGGTGTTCATAGTGGTCTGGGCGAGCCTTGGTGATAACAGGCTCTCATGGCGAGTAAGAGCTCCTCGTTGCATGTTCTCAGGGGCAGGAGTAGGAGAATGGGTTGCGACTGGAGAGTCTTCTGAAACATCGGAGGGAGTGGGGGCATGAGTGTCAATCTTTGGAGACTCTGGAATGGAGATTGGAGCGGGAAAGTAGGTCCTCTCTGGGGAGCGAGGAGGTGGGACCTGGAGAATGGGCGAGGGGGTTCTCTCCACTGTTACAGGTGTGTCTAGGTGGGGGTCGAAGGGTATGGCACAGGAGGCATCTCCTACATAGACCCTGTATTCATGGACGCTCATAATTTCGAAGAAGGGCTCTATGATGGGTTGGAGCAGATTTTCGTTGATGCGGTCCACTAAGTGTCCGAAACCTTCTTCATAGAGGAGGTCAAGGGTGAGGGATTGTGCTTCGTTCACCCCGGTTTGCATGGTGGATACAAAGTGTTTGGGGGAGTCATGAGGAACGAGTTGTTGGGCTGCGAGGCGGACGATCTGGTACGTGTGGAAAAGGGAGCATAGGTCCTTGGTTTTATTATCATAGTTGTAGCACAGGTCTAGTTCCATGCGCAGAGTGAGGGCAGGGGTAGTCAGGACAGAAGCGAAGAGGATCCTCTGCAGGCAAGGGGGAAGGAAATTGAAGCAGATGTAGTAGGGGTAAGGCAGTTCTAGATGGTTCTTTTGTGCCATGAGGGATTTGTAGGTTTCCCTGGCTATAATGCAGTTGTGATGGGTGTTCTGGGAGGAGGATTGTTGGGTCATGATTCGTAGTGCCAGGGGCAGCCGCTGTATAGTCTATTGCAGAAGTATTGGTGTTCAAGGGGATGAGACGGAGGAAGGTTGTTGCGATAGAGGAAGAAGAACTTGTAGAAGGGAAGGCCTGGTTGGAATTCGAAGTTTCTCTTCTGGAGCATTTACTGGGAGAAATCCCTAGGTCGAGCGGCCTTACATATATTCGTTCAGGAGTGTTTGTGCATGTTGGAGGTTTCCCTCCGGTTTCCAAGTGTTTTCTGCTGCAGAGTATCCTTTCCAGGATACTAGGTACTGCCTTCTTCCTCATGTTCTGCGGTGTGAGAGGATGGAATCTATTTCGTACTCTTCTTCTCCGCCGATCAATTCGGGTGGTGGATCTGAGAAGTTGGGGCCATGCTCCACAGTCTCTCGATAAGGGGATAGGAGAGAGGCATGGAAGACATCATGTATCTTCCAGGTGGGCGGTAGTTTGAGGCGGTACGACACAGGGGAGATAACCTGTGTGATTTCAAATGGTCCTTCTCGTTTAGGGGACAGTTTTCTTGATAGGTATTGCAGTCGAAGGTTTCTTCCTTCCAACCAGACTTTGTCACCGACTTCCCAGGGGCGAAATCTGGAAGAGGTTTGTTCCTTCATGATCCGTTGGGTCTTCTCATGCGCAGCAAGGGCCTCCCATCGGGCTTCCTCTAGTTCTGATAGACGTGTCTCCAAGGTAGGGAGGAACGTCTTTCCGATTGGAGGATAGGAGCGGGGTTCATATCCTAGGATGAGGGAGAAAGGGGATTTCAAGGTGGAGGAGTGAACAGCAGAGTTGTGGGAGAATTCTGCCATGGTGAGTAGTTCTGCCCATTGTTCTGGGTGCCTGTCACAGAATATGTGCAAATAAGTCTCAAGTTCTTGGTTTACTCGTTCGGTTTCACCATCAGTTTGGGGGTGATATGCTGAGGAGAGCTTTAGATCGTATTTTAGAAGTCTGGCCAGTTCCCATGCAAATGCAGATGCAAATTGAGGTCCCCTGTCGGAAATACAGTGGTCATGGAGTCTGTAGTGTTGGAATACGTTTGTGAAAAATAGTTGGGTGACTCCAGCGGCATCAATGTTTTTATTGCAAGGGATGAGGATTACCCCCTTAGTAAGTCCATGGTCGACCATGACCATGATAGAATTGAAAGTAAGGAAAAGGGGGAGATCGGTGATAAGATCAACCGAGATCTGTTGGAAAGGGCGAGTGCAGGAGGAGGGGAGGGGTGTCAACGCCGGAGTGGTGGGATGGGTATTGATTTTATTGGCTTGGCAGACCGCGCATCCTTGGACAAATTTGCAGATGAAGGTGGTCATGCCGGGCCACCAGTAGTCCCGTTGTAACAGGTTGGTAGTATGGAAAATCCCCCTATGTCCCCCATGGTTACTTTCATGTATGAGGTGGATGAGTCCATGTTGTGCAGGTTCTGGGATATAGAGGCGGCGTTTATAATGTAGCATTCCCTTGGTATAATCCCAGTCATGTGGTGAGGATTTAGAGATCAGAGGGGTGCCTTTGTTTAATGCTTTCAGGGCGGTGAGGACCAAGGGGTCTGAGGGGGTGGATTCAGCAATTTTCTTGACTAGGGCAATATCAAGGGTGCGGATAAAGATATTTTCGGGGAGGAGTGTAACCTCCTGGTTGTCAGTGGAAGTATCCACTGTGTCCCGACGAGACAGGACGTCAGCAGGCCCCATTTGTGTTCCGGGTACTGGAGAGAAGTAGAGGTCGAAGTCTTGTAGGAATAGCATCCATCTTGCCTGTCTTCTGGAGAGTTTCTGTGGTGCTTTGAAATATGCGAGGTTTTTGTGGTCGGTGATGACCATTACAGGAAGTCCTGTTCCCCTGTAGATAATGTTTCCATTCGTCCAGGGCACGAATAACCCCCAGGAGTTCCCGATCGTAGATATCATAGTTTCACTCCGCAGGTGATAGAGTTTTGGAGAGGTAGGCGCAAGGGTGTAGGTCTCCATTGCTATCATTTTGCATGAGGACAGCTCCTATAGCTGTTAAGGAGGCATCGGTCATGACAATGAAGGGTTTGGTAACATCGGGCATTTGAAGGACTGGTTTCTGGGTGAAGGTTCGTTTAATGGCTAGGAAGGCTTCTTCACACTCTTTCGTCCAGTCCCACTTTGCTCCTTTTCTGGTTAAGTCATGTAACAGTTTCGCTTTGGTGGAGAAGTTGGATATGAATTTTCGATAAAAGTTGCAAAACCTGATAAATGATCGGACTGCTTTGACCGATTTTGGCGCTTGCCATTCCTTTATAGCATTCAATTTGACAGGATCCATCTGAATCCAGTCGGCTCTGATGATCATCCCAAGGTATTCTACCTCTGCTTTGTCAAAGAAGCATTTCTTCAACTTTAGGGATAGTTTATGTTTTCGGAGTCTTTGGAGGACTTGACGAGTCCGTTCTTGGTGTACTATTGGGTCACTGGAATGGATGAGAATATTGTCCATGTAGATGATTAACCATCCTTCAGCAAGAAGATCTGCGAAGGTGTGGTTCATCAAAGCTTGGAACGTTGCTGGGGAGTTGCACATGCCGAAGAACATTACAGTGGGTTTGAATAGTCCCATAGGTGTTATAAACACGGCTTTCCATCTGTCCTGTGGTTTGATAAGGATGTTGTTGTATCCCCATCGGATGTCCATTTTGGTGAAAATGGACGATCCTTTGAGTTGGTCAATAAGATCGGAGATGAGGGGAAGTGGGTAAGCGTTCTTGATGGTATGGGAGTTGAGGTATTGATAGTCCTGGCATGGACGTATGGATCCATCCTTCTTTGGTACAAAGAAGAACGGGGATGCCTGTGGGGATTTGGATGGGACGATTTTTCCGGATTTCAGATGTTCTTTGATGAAATCCTTACAGGCTTCCTTCTCTTTGGGGTTCAGAGGATACACTTTAGCCACTTTTGGTATGAAGGTTGAGTCAAGGTCTACTCCATGGTCAAATGGTCAGGATGGTGGTAACTCGTCTCCCTCTTGTTCAGCGAAAACATCAGCGAAGTCCTTGTATTCTGGTGGGAGTGTTTCTTCCTTGGGTTTTTCTTGGGATGCGAGTTCAGTGGCGATCATAGTTTTTCTGAGGGCCTCTATCCTTTTGTCTATTCTTTTTCTCCACATCCTGGCTATCTTCTCATCTGGATCCAGTTCCAGGTACCGGACAAGGTATCTTTGGCATATTGCTTTTGGAGAGTCGTGTCGTGGGGTTTTCGGTTTGTCAGGTAGGGCAACTTCCCCTGTGGTCCAGTTTATCAAGGGGTTGGTTTCTCGAAGCCAAGTTATGCCAAGAATTAGGTTTTCTTTTCTGCAGTTAATGACGAGGAATTCTCTCTTTTCGTTTACTTCTCCAATCTGAATGGTAAGGATCACTTTGTGGCAGATGATTCCTCCTATGTTTGGAGATTCATCGGCATTTTGTGCCTTCTTTGGTTTGTCTAGTCAAATCTGTTTGTAGCCTTTCTTCTTCACTAGATTGCGATCTATGAAGTCTCCGCTTGCTCCACAATCGATGAGAGCAAATGTGTCGACAATTTGGTCATTTTCTTGTTCAAACAGTGAAATAGGGATCCGCATGGATTCACTGTTTGGATCAGACAAGAATATTGGTGCTATTACTTCGGGATTGGAGAGCGTCAACCCTTTCCTCCCATCTAAAAATCCTTCTTTGGGACTTCTTCTTCTTCGATCTTGGTTGTGGCAACGGTTTCCAGCTTGTCAAGGTCATAGAGGATGTCGAGTGTGCATACGAGTTCCTCCTCAGTGACACCCCTTTCTTTTAAGATGTCCTGGTATTCTTTGAACTTGGTCTTCCTGACCTGTTCTTTCCTAGCGGGGTTCCTCTGCGGGCGAGGAGGGGCCCAGTTGTTGTTCTTTCCTTGTCCTTCAGGACGTTTGTCTCAGGGATGTTTCTTAGAGTGACATCCTATCCAGTGGCATACGAAACACTTGTTGTTCTTCATGTGTTCTGCCCTTTCTACCAGTGAAAGCTGGGTGTAGTTGATGCGAATGGCGTCAACATCCATGGCGTTAGGGTCTCTAGTAGATCTTCCTTTGGTTTGGAAGTCTACCTTTCGTCCCTTCCGCAAATCCTCAATTCTTTTATTCTAAGCATGGAATACTCCAGCAAGTCTGAGCCATTCGGAGAGTTTGTCAGGAATGGGGTTGATGGAGAGGATCTTTGTGGAGATGTCCAGGTCCAGTCCTTTCATGAGGTAGTTTATCTTTGTTAATTCATCGTCTATTCCCACTATGGCCTCTGCAGCTTGGAAGGCAGTGATGTAGTTGGTGTATCCAACATCGCTCTTCCCTATTTGTACTAGCTTGTCTAACTGATCCCTGGCTTGGTTCTTGTAGTCGAAGGGGAAGAAGGTCTTCTTGAATAGTTCCATGAGCTTGGCGAAGGTAAGATCCTTTATTGTGTTATTGGCAAGCTGCATATAGATGGATTCTGAGAAGGCGCTTCCTCGACCCTTGCTCATCTTTGCGAGGGCAGTCAGGACTTTTGCATTTTCATTGTAGAACTTTTGGTTCATATTGAAGTAGGCTATCATGGCCATCTTCCAATGTATAGCATCTTTCAGATCTCCGGAGAAATCAGCTGGGAGTCCGGCCTTAAGTTTGATGTCTTTGCTTCCGTTGTCTGACATTTCTATGTTGAAATGAGGTTCTTCAGGTGGTGGGGGTGGCGGTTGTCTGGGAATTGGTGGTGCTTCTTGTACTCTCCAGTCCTCAGTGGGGATTGGTGCTGGGAGTGCGAAGAGCGAGGTTGGTGTAGGAGTATCATCTGATGAGTCAGAGGGGGGATGTATGGTCCGTCCTCATTGAGATCCTTGTCCGGAAATGGTGGGCATATCTTTCTGTCAAGGGACAGAGATGAGGTTGAAGAGCTAGTTCTTTTGTTAACGCTGGGCGTCGGAACGTAGCACAGCGAACACTCAAAGTAGTTCGGAGACTTGTTGTGGGCGAAGCAAAGAGAAGAAGTGTCTCACTACCCAATGCGCACACTTGAGGCTCGTGGATGTACTAAGTAACAACGCTGGATTGCGTAGAACTAGCTGGGGAAATACAGGTGAAGTCTGGTAACTACTTATACAATGTATGATACTGCGCAATCCAGTGAGCGCAGTAGGGGCTATGTGACTACGCACTGCATAAGGCGATGTGCGCAGTAGGGGCTATGTATCAGTGGGTAAAGGAACACAAGTCACCATATAAGGAGAATGGTGATGAGGAGAGGTTTGGTCCATTATGTAAGAAGAAGGCAAAGCGTGACTCACAAATGTGCGTCAGGCATTCGTAAGGTTTATATAAGAAAAAGGGTAGAGCATGACTCAATCAAGTGTTCGTCAGGTGTTTGTAAGGCGTGACTCTACAAGCAAAGCAAAAAGGTGAAAGAAACTCAATGAGGAGACGAAGATAGGTGTCTTGTGAAGACACGAGGAGAGACAATGAGTCCATAGACATAAGGAAAAGAGGGGTTATAAGGAAAAATCGTAACACTCGGAACCACAAACAGACTACTTTCCTCTCCTCAGCATTGTCTTTCTGATGCAATGCCTCGTATCCCCTTACTACCATCACATAGCCATGATACTGCGGACTCAGCCCTGCGCAGTATGCAGCAACACACTGCTCCTACTGTTAGATTCGTTGATTTGCCGTCGTGAGATCATGCAAACGAATCATTGAACAAATAACGCTGAGGATATAACCGCTCTCTCTAGCGCTTTCGTATGAACTGAGAGCACTTGATACGTGGCTCCAGACGTGGGTGTGACGAGGAACCTCAAAGCATTGTCACACACAAGTACTTCGGGAGACCAGAGATTGCATAGGATAGTACTAGAGGAGAGAAGTACATCCAGGTGCGTAGAACTGGCTGGGGAAATGCCAGTGAAGAGGGTAGACTACTTATACTAGGCTGGGATGCTGCGTAAGGCAGTAGCCGCAGTATGTGCTGCGTAAAGCAATGCGTAAGCTATGTATGCTGCGCAGGGCAATGCGTGCAGCGCGGTGATGCGTGCTATCCGGGCTGCATAGGGCAGTGGGCTGCGTGTGCTGCGTATGGCAATGCAGGGTAATCTAGATAGGATCGGGAGATACTAGTCATCAATCGGAAAAAGGAACACGAGTCACCATATAAGGAGAATGGTGACGAGGAGAGGTTTAGTCCATTTAAGTAGAAAGGAGTTTACATAAGGCGCGACATGTCGGTTGGGCGTTACCCTAATGTCGGTTGGGCATTACCCTAATGTCGGTTGGGCAAGTGAAGCGAAGTATAACATGTCAGTTGGGAGAAAAAGGAATAGAAGCAGCCTAGCTAGGAGAAGAAGATAAGTGTAGTGAGAGGGGGAGTCTTCCTCCGGGTGGGAAGGTGTTGACATTCCTCCTCCGAATGAAAGGTGAAAGCTTCTACATTCCTCCTCCGAATGAAAGGTAAAGGATCGCGTGAGGAGGAAGGAAAAATGAATTGTCCGGGTGCTGATTCAAATCGTAACACAATCAAGTCTGTTGTAGATGGGGCAATGGGCTCGAATATGTCCATACTTGTTGCATTCCACGCATTGTCTACAGTGGCATTGGGCTTGTACATGTCCTGGGGCACATTTGTGGCATCAAAGGCAGGTGTACTTTCTGCAGAAGATGCGAACATGATCCGGTTTTCCGCATTGATGGCAGCGGAGTTGCTTTTTAGGAAGTCATGCAGGGATTGTGGAAGTGTCAATGTTGATGGGACTCTGGGAGGTGCCTGCCCCATCCAAGGAGGTAGATCTGACCCCTCGAAAGGAATGGAGTATTGGACGGAGGGTGTTTTCTAACGTTTGCAAGGTGGCTGGGGAAAGTCCAGGAGGTAGCAGGCTCTCCTGGCAAGTGAGAGCTCCTCATTGCATGTCCTTAGGGGCAGGAGTGGGTGAACGGGTAGCAACTGGAGAGTTGTCAGAAACGCTGGAGGGAGTGGGGGCATGAGTATCGATTTTAGGGGACTCAGGGATGGAGATTGGTGTGGGAAAGTATGTTCATTCAGGTGAACAAGGAGGTGGGACCTGGAGGACAGGAGAAGGGGTCCTTTCCACAGTCACAGGTGTGTCCCGATGGGGATCAAAGGGTATGGCACAGAGGGCATCTCCCACGTAGACTTGGTATTTGTGGACACTCATGATGTCAAAGAATGGCTCTATAATGGGTCGGAGCAGGTTCTCATTGATCTGATCTACTAGATGTCCGAATCCTTCCTCATAAAGGAGGTCGAGGATAAGGGAACATGCTTCATCTACTCCAGTCTGCATTGTGGATAAAAAGTGTTCAGGAGAATCATGGGGGACGAGTTGGTGGGCAGTGAGATGGATGACCTGGTAAGTGCGGAAGAGGGAGCATAAGTCCTTGGTTTTCTTGTTATAGTTATAATGCAGGTCTAGTTCCATGCGCAGGATAAGGGCAGGAGTGGTCAAGACAGAGGCGAAGAGGATTCTTTGTAAGCGAGGGGGAAGATGATTCGAGCAAATGTAGTAGGGGTAGAGTAGTTCAAGGTGGTTCCTTTGGGCCATGAGGGATTCGTAGGTTCCTCTGGCCATGATACAGTTGTGATGAGTGGTCAAGGAGGGGGATTGCTGGGTCATGATTTGTAGTGCCAGGGGCAGCTGCTGTATAGTCTATTGCAGAAGTACTGGTGTTCAAGGGGATGAGATGGGGGAAGGTCATTGTGGTAGAGGAAGAAAAACTTGTAGAAGGGGAGGCCTGGTTGGAATTCGAAGTTTCTCTTCTGGAGCATTTACTGGGGGAAGTCTCTTGGTCAGGCAGACTTATATTTGACCAGGAGTGTTTGTGCATGTTGGAGATTTCCCTCCAGTTCCCAAGTGTTCTCTGCCATGGAGTATCCTTTCCAGGATACAAGATACTGCCTTCAACCTCATGTCCCGCAGTGTGAGAGGATGGAATCTATTTTGTATTCCTCTTCTCTGCCAATCAACTCAGGCAGTGGATCCGAGAAGTTGGGGCCATGTTCTGCAGTCTCCCGATAATGGGATAGGAGGGAGGTGTGGAAGACATTGTGTATCTTCCAAGTGGGCGGTAGTTTGAGGCAGTATGACACAGGGGAGATAACCTGTGTGATTTCAAATGGTCCTTCTCATTTGGGGGATAGTTTTCTTTACAGGTACCGCAGTCGAAGGTTTCTTCCTTCCAGCCAAACTTTGTTACCTACTTCCCAGGGACAGAATCTGGAAGAGGTACGTTCCTTCATGATCCATTGTGTCTTTTCATGTGCAGTGAGGGCTTCCCGTTGGGCTTCCTCAAGTTCCGATAGGCGTGTTTCTAGGGCCAGGAGGAATGTCTTTCCGATTGGGGG
Organism: Aureoboletus auriporus; assembly: GCA_038089615.1. Taxonomy (NCBI): domain Eukaryota; kingdom Fungi; phylum Basidiomycota; class Agaricomycetes; order Boletales; family Boletaceae; genus Aureoboletus; species Aureoboletus auriporus. The sequence goes on from JBBPLF010000214.1 coordinate 18,329, forward strand.
ATACGAGCAGGGTTCATATCTTAAGATGAGAGAAAAAGGGGATTTCATGGTGGATGAATGGACAGCCGAGTTGTGGGAGAACTCTGCAATGGGGAGTAGTTCAGCCCATCATTCTGGGTGTCCGTTGCAGAATATGCACAGGTAAATTTCAAGTTCCTGGTTTACTTGTTCCGTTTCTCCATCAGTTTGGGGGTGGTATGTGGACGAGAGTTTTAGGTCATATTTTAGGAGTCTAGGGAGTTCTCGAGTGAAGGCTGATGTGAATTGGGGACCCCTGTCGGAGATGTAATAGTCATGGAGTCTGTAGTGTTGAAATATGTTTGTGAAAAACAGTTGGGCGACTCCAGCCGCATCAATGGTTTTATGGCAAGGGATGAGTATTACCCCTTTAGTAAGACCATGGTCGACCACAACCATGATAGAGTCAAAAGTGAGGGAAGGCAGGAGGTCAGTGATAAGATCGACAGAAATTTGTTGAAAGGGGCGAGTGCAGGTGGAGGGAAGTGGGGTCAGTGCTGGGGTGGTAGAGTGAGTGTTTACTTTGTTAGCTTGGCAGACTGCACATCCTGTTACAGTTTTCCCCTATAACCCATCTTTTCCCTACGTCTATGAACTCATTGTTTCCCCACATATCTTCACTCAATGCTTATCTTCTTTTCCTTGTTAGCTCTCAAGCTTTTTCACTTTTGATTGGCACACCAGAATTCCGGTTGAGTCACACCTTTTAGTCCAGTTGAGTCACCTTTCCTTATTTGGAATATTCCACTTCATTTAATTCCGTTAAGTCACGTTTGAGTCACTCTCCCTTATTTGGACTATTCCTCCTCATCATCACTCTCTTTATGTGATGACTCATGCCCCCCTTATTCATCCACATAGCCTCTTGCTGCATACCCTGCTTTATGCAGTACGCAGCAACATAGCCCTTACTGCACACACAAGAAAGCGCAGCCTGGAATATCATATAAGTAGTTACCAGACTTTGCTTGTATTCCCCAGCTAGTTCTACGCAATCCAGAATTGTTACTTAGCACATCCACAAGCCCCAAGTGTGCGCATTGGGTAGTGAGACCTTTGTTCTCTTTGCTTCGCCCACAACAAAGTCTTTGAACTACTTCGAGTGTTCACTGTGCTACATTCTGATGCCCAGTGTTAACAAAAGAACTAGCTCTTCAACTTCATCTCTGTCCCCTGACAGAAAGATACGCCCACCATTTCTGGACAAGGATCTCGACGAGGATGGACCATACGTCCTCCTTCTGATTCATCAGACGATACTCCTACACCGTCCGAGCTCTTTGCACTTCCAGCACCAATCCCCACTGAGGACTGGACAATCTGAGATGCACCACCAATCCAATCCAGACAACTACCACCCTCACCACATGAAGAACCCCATTCTGACATAGAGATGTCTGACCAAGGAAGCAAAGACATTGAACTCAATGCCGGACTACCAGCTGATTTCTCTGGAGATCCAAAGGATGCTATCCGTTGGAAGATGGCTATGACTGCCTACTTCAACATGAACCAAAAGTTCTACAATGAGAATGCCAAGGTCTTAACCACCCCCGCTAAGATGAGCAAGGGTCGAGGAAGCGCCTTCTCTGAATCCATCTATGTGCAACTCACCAATAATACCATAAAGGATCTTACCTTTGCCAAGCTCATGGAACTATTTGAGAAGACCTTCTTCCCCTTTGACTACAAGAATCAAGCCAGGGATCAGTTGGACAAGTTAGTACAACAAGGGAAGGGTGATACCACAAACACCAACTACATCACTGCCTTCCAGGCCGCGGAGGCCATAGCAGGAATAGATGATGAACTGACCAAGATCAACTATCTTATGAAAGGACTGGATCCTGACATCTCCACAAAGATCCTCTCCATCAATCCTATCCCTGACAAACTCTCGGAATGGCTCAGACTCTCCAGAGTATTCCATGCTCAGAATAAAAGGATAGAGGATTTACAAAAGGGATGAAAAATAGACTTTCAGACCAAAGGAAGACCTACCAGAGATCCCAATGCCATGGATGTTGATGCCGTCCACATCAACTTTACCAGACTTTCACCTGTAGAAAAGGCTGAATGTTACGGTTTTCCCTTATAACCCCTCTTTTCCTTATGTCTATGGACTTATTGTTTCCCCTTGTGTCTTTGTAAGACACTTATCCTCTTTTCCTGATTAGTTCTTCTGGTTCCGAACTGGAACCTTTCAGAACCACACTTCATCTTCAACCGGAACCACAGGGACTTTTTCAGAACCCTTCAGAACCATGTTCTACTTCATTTCATTGTTTAACCCTTCACCTTCGACCGGAACCACAAGGATTCCTTTGGAACCCTTTGGAACCACATTTCCTTACATAATGGACTAATCCCTCCTTGTCATCACTCTCCTTATGTGATGACTCGTGTTCCTTTATTCACCCACATAGCCTCGATACTGTGCACACCGCTTTACACAGCACACAGTAGTATAGCCTTTGCTGCACACATAGGATTGCGCAGCACTATGAATCGTATAAGTAGTTACTCGACTTGGTCTGTATTTCCCCAGCTAGTTCTACGCAATCCAGCGTTGTTATTTAGCACATCCACAAGCCCCAAGTGTGCGCATTGGGTAGTGAGACCATTATTCTCTTTGCTTCGCCCACAACAAGTCTTTGAACTACTTCGAGTGTTTGCTGTGCTATGTTCCGACGCCCAGCGTTAACACTGAACACATGAAAAACAACAAGTGTTTCAGATGCCATTGGGTAGGATGCCACCCCAAGAACCACACCCAAGACCAATGTCCTGAAGGACAAGGAAAGAGCAACAACTGGGCCCCTCCTCACCCACAGAGGAACCCTGCTAGGAACGAACAAGTCAGGAAGACTAAGTTCGAAGAGTACCAAGACACCCTAAAAGAGAGGGGTGTTACTGAGGAGGAACTCGTGTGCACACTCGACATCCTCTATGATATCAACACACCAGAAACCATTGCCACAACTTGGGTTGAAGAAGAAGAGATCCCAAAGAAGGATTTTAGATGGGTGGAAAGGGTCAACGCTCTCCAATCCTGAAATAATAGCACCAGTGTTCTTGTCTGATCCAAACAGAGAATCTATGCGAATTCCGATTTCACTGTTCGAACAAGAAAATGATCAAATTGTCGACATGTTTGCCCTCATAGACTGTGGAGTAAGTGGAGACTTCATAGATCAAGATCTAGTGAAGAAGAAAGGATATAAGCAAATCCGATTGGAGAAACCCAAAAAGGCACAAAACGTGGATGGATCCCCAAACTCTGGAGGAATCATTTGTCACAAAGTGATCCTTACCATTTGGATCAAAGAAGTAAACAAAAAGAGAGATTTCCTCGTTATCAATTGCAGAAAAGAAAATCTAATCCTTGGAATAACATGGCTCCAAGAAACCAATCCCACAATAAATTGGATCACAGGAGAGGTTGCCCTCCCCAATAAACCAAGAACTCCACGACACAATTCCCCAAAAGCAATATGTCAAAAATATCTCATCCAATACCTAGAACTGGATCCAGATGAAAGGATAGCCAAATTGTGGGAGAAAAGGATAGATAAAAGGATAGAAACCCTCATCAGTAAGACCACACTTGCCACAGAACTTGCAGCCCAAGAAAACCCCACAGAAGAAACGCTTCCACCGGAATACAAAAACTTTGCCAATGTCTTTGCTGAACAGGAAGGAGATGAGTTACCACCCTCGCGACCATTCAACCATGGAGTAGACCTTGATACAACCTTCGTGCCCAAAGTAGCCAAAGTGTATCCTTTGAACCCCAAGGAGAAAGAAGCCTGCAAAATTTCATTGATGAACATCTGAAATCTGGAAAGATAGTCCCATCCAAATCCCCCCAAGCATCTCCTTTCTTCTTCGTACCAAAGAAAGATGGATCCGTATGCCCCTGTCAGGATTACTGATACCTCAACTCTCACACCATCAAAAACACCTATCCACTTCCCCTCATTTCTGATCTTATCGACCAACTCAAGGGATCCTCCATCTTTACCAAAATGGACATCCGATGGGGATACAACAACGTCCTCATCAAACCACAAGATCGATGGAAGGCTGCATTCATAACACTAATGGGACTCTTTGAGCCAACAGTAATGTTTTTTGGCATGTGTAACTCCCCAGTAATGTTCCAAGCACTCATGAACCACACCTTCGCAGATCTGCTAGCTGAAGGATGGCTCATTATCTATATGGATGACATCCTTATCCACTCCAGTGACCCCATAATACACCAGAAATGAACTCGCCGAGTTCTCCAACGACTCAGAGAACACAAACTGTTATGATTTTCCCTTATAACCCGTCTTTTCCCTATGTTTATGGACTCATTTTTTCCTCTTGTGTCTTTGCTCAACACTTGTCTTCATTTCCCCATTAGTTTTCAAGCTTTCTCTCTTTCAAGTGACACACTGGAATTCCGGTTGGGTCACACCTTTTATTCCAGTTGAGTCACCTTTCCTTATTAGGACAATTCTGCTTCACTTAATTCTGTTGAGTTGCATTTGAGTCACTCTTCCTTATTTGGACTATTCCTCCTCCTCATCACTCTCCTTATGTGATGACTTGTGTTCCTCTTATTCATTCACACAGCCTGCTACTGTCCACCCTGCCTTACGCAGAACGCAGCAACATAGCCATTACTGCAAACACAGGATAGCACAGTCCAGTATATCATATAAGTAGTTACCAGACTTCGCTTGTAATCCCCAGCTAGTTGTATGCAATCCAGCATTGTTACTTAGCACTTCCACGAGCCCTAAGTGTGCGCATTGGGTAGTGAGAACTCTTATCCTCTTTGCTTTGCCTGTTAACACTGGATGTCGGAACATAGCACAGCGAACACTCGAAGTAGTTCGGAGACTTGTTGTGGGCAAAACAAAGAGAAGAAGTGTCTCACTACCCAATGCACACACTTGGGGCTTGTGGATGTGCAAAGTAACAATGCTGGATTGCGTAGAACTAGCTGGGGAATACTGGTCGAGTCAAGTAACTACTTATATGAGTTGTAATACTGCACATTCCTATGTGTGCAGTAAGGGCTATGTTACTGTGTACTGCATAAGGCATGGTGTGCAGTATCTTGGCTATGTAAATGAGTAAGGAATCATGAGTCATCACATAAGGAGAGTGATGAGGAGGAGGAATTGGTCCGTTATGTAAGACAATGTGGTTCCGAAGGGTTCTGAAGAAATCCCTGTGGTTCCGGTCAAAGGTGAAGAGTCCAGACAGTGGGATAAAGTGAAACGTGGTTCCAAAGGGTTCCAAAGGAATCCCTGTGGTTCTGGTTGAAGGTGAAGAGTTGTGACTGTGGTTCCGATTCAGAACCAGGAAGGCTAGTAAGGGAACGAAGATAGGTGTCTGGCAAAGACATGGGAAGACATGATGAGTCCATAGACATAAGGAAAAGACGGGATCATAGGGGAGAATTGTAACATTACCCCCTTCGTAGCATTGAAGCACCTGTTCAACGATCTGGTCCGTCGACGTCTCCCTTATTGGTTTCATAGTTGGTGAAGTCGATGTCCCTGTCGGAGAATCCATCTTCACAATCGAGGCCATTGTAGACTGGACAGTGGGCATGAATATGTCTGTATTCGTTACATTCCATGCATTGTCTGCAGTGGCAACAGGCTTGTACGTGTCCGGGGGCACGTTTATGACACCAAGGGCAGATGTATTTTCCACAGAAGATGCGAACATGATCTGGTTTTCTGCATTGGTGGCAGCAAAGTCGCTTCTTAGGAGGGTGTGTAGGGATCGTGGAAGTGTCGACGTTGATGGGATTCTGGAAGGTACCTGCCCCATCCAAGGAAGTTGATCTGACTTCTCGAAAGGAATGGAGTAGAGGATGAAGGGTGTTTTCTAGCGTGTGCAAGGTGGCTGGGGGAAGGCCAGGAGGTAGCAGGCTCTCATGGCAAGTGAGAGATTGTTGCAACATGTTCTCAGGGGCAGAAGTGGGAGATTGGGTAGCGACTGGAGAGTCCCCCGAAATGTTGGAGGGAGTAGGGGCATGAGTGTCAATCTTAGGGGATTTTGGAATGGTGATTGGAGTGGGAAAGTATGTTTGCTCGGGGGAATGAGGGGGTGGGATCTGGAGAACGGGAGAAGGAGTCCTTTCGAAAGACACTGGGGTGTCAAGATGGGGGTTGAAGGGTATGGTGCAAGGAGTGTCTCCTACATAGGTCCTGTATTCATGGACACTCATGATATCAAAGAATGGCTCCATGATGGGTCGGAGCAGGTTCTCGTCGATATGATCTACTAGGTGTCCGAATCCTTCCTCATAAAGGAGGTCGAGAGTGAGGGAACGTGCTTCATCTACTCCAGTTTGCATTACGGATGTGAATTGTTCAGGAGAGTCATGTGGTACGAGCTGGTGGGCAGCAAGGCAGATGATTTGGTATGTTCGGAAGAGGGAGCACAAATCCTTGGTTTTCTTATCATAGTTGTAGTGCAGGTCTAGTTCCATGTGCAGGGTAAGGGCTGGGGTAGTCAAGACAGAGGTGAAGAGGATTCTTCGCAAGCAAGGGGGAAGTTGGTTGGAACGGATGTAATAGGGATATGGTAGGTCAAGGTGGTTCCATTGAGCCATGAAGGACTTGTAGGTTCCTCTGGCCATGATGCAGTTGCGGTGTGTAACAGAAGAGGGGGATTGTTGGGTCATGATTCGTAGTGCCAGGGGCAACCGTTGTATAGTCTGTTGCAGAAGTATTGGTGTTCAAGAGGATGAGATAGAGGGAGATTGTTGCGATAGAGAAAGAAGAACTTGTAGAAAGGGAGGCCGGGTTGGAATTTGAAGTTTCTCCTTCATAGCATTTACTGGGGGAAGTCCCTTGGTCGGGCAGACTTATATTCGTTCAGGAGTGTTTGTGCATGTTGGAGGTTTCTCTCTGGTTCCCAAGTGTTCTCTGCTACAGAGTATCCTTTCCAGGATACAAGATACTGCCTTCAACCTCATGTTCCACGGTGTAAGAGGATGTTGTCTATCTTGTACTTCTCTTCTCCACCAATCAGCTCAGGCAGTGGATCCGAGAAGTTGGGGCCATGTTCCGCAGTCTCTCAATAAGGGGATAGGATAGAGGTGTGGAATACATCGTGTATCTTCCAGGTCGGTGGCAGTTTAAGGCAGTATGACATAGGGGAGATGACCTGTGTGATTTCAAATGGTCCTTCTTGTTTAGGGGATAGTTTTCTTGATAGGTACTGCAGTCAAAAATTCCTTCCTTCCAGCCAGACCTTGTCTCCGACTTCCCAGGGGCAGAACTTAGAAGAAGTTCATTTCTTCATGATCTGTTGGGTTTTTTCATGTGCAGCAAGGGCCTCCTGTCGGGCTTCCTCTAATTTTGATAGGCGTGTTTCCAGGGCTGGGAGGAATGTCTTTCCAATTGGAGGATATGAATGGGGTTCGTATCTCAGGATGAGGGAGAAAGGGGATTTCAGGGTGGAGGAATGAACAGCAGAATTGTGGGAGAATTCCGCCATCAGGAGTAGTTCTGCCCATTGTTCAGGGTGACCATTGCAAAATATGCATAGGTAGGTTTCAAGTTCCTGGTTTACTCGCTCAGTTTCTCCATCAGTTTGGGGATGGTACACAGACAAGAGTTTTAAATCGTATTTTAGGAGTCTGGCAAGTTTTCGTGCAAAGGCGGACGCAAATTGGGGTCCTCTGTCGGAGATGCAGTAGTCGTGGAGTCCGTAGTGTCAGAATATATTAGTGAAAAATAGTTGGGCGACTCCAGCAGCGTCAATGGTTTTGTTGCAAGGGATGAGAATTACCCCCTTTGTAAGGCCATGGTCGACCATGACCATGATAGAGTCGAACGTGAGGGAAGGTGGGAGGTCGGTGATGAGGTCAACAGAAACCTGCTGAAAGGGGCGAGAGCAGGTGGATGGAAGGGGGGTCAAAGCAGGAGTGGTGGGATGGGTGTTCACTTTATTAGCCTGGCAAACCGCGCAACCCTGGACAAATTTGTGGATGAAGGTGGTCATGCCAGGCCACCGGTAATTGCATTGCATGAGATTGGTAGTGCAGAATACACCACTGTGTCCTCCATGGTCACTTTTGTGTGTGAGGTGGACAAGTCCCTGTCTCACTGATGATTTGGTGATCAAAGGGGTACCCTCGTGTAATGCCTGAAAGGTGGTGACAACCAACAGGTTGGATTGGGTGGATTCAGCGATTTTCTCCACCAGGGCGAAGTCGAGGGTGTGGATGAATATGTCCCCGGGAAGGAGGGTAACTTCCTGGTTATTGGTGGAAGTGTCCACCATGTCCCATCGAGATAGAGTGTCGGCAGGTCCCATTTGTGTTCTGGGCACAGGGGAGAAATGGAGGTTGAAGTCTTGGAGGAACAGCATCCATCATGCCTGTCTCCTAGAGAGTTTCTGTGGTTCCTTGAAGTATGCGAGGTTTTTGTGGTCAGTAATGACCGTGACTGGAAGTCCTGTTCCCTGGAGATAGTGTTTCCATTCTTCCAAGGTGTGGATTACCCCAAGAAGTTCCCAATCGTAGATGTCATAGTTTCATTCTGCAGGGGACAGGGTTTTAGAGAGATAGGCGCAAGGGTGTAAGTTGCCATTTCGATCAGACTGCATGAGGATGGCTCCAATGGCCATTAGCGAGGTGTCGGTCATAACTGTGAAGGGTTTTGTGACATCGGGCATTTGAAGGACAGGTTTCTGAGTGAAAGCTTGCTTGCTGGCCGAGAAGGCTTCATTGCACTCTTTGGTCCATTCCCACTTTGCTCTTTTCCTGGTTAAATTGTGCAGGGGTTTTGCCTTGGTGGAAAAGTTCGAGATAAACTTTCGATAGAAGTTGCAGAATCCGATAAACGATTGAACTGCTTTGACTGATTGGGAGGGTTGCCATTCATTGATGGCCTTCAGTTTTACTGGATCCATCTGGATCCGGTCTGCTCTAATGATCATTCCAAGGTATTCCACCTCTGATTTATCGAAGAAACACTTTTTCAGTTTCAGGGATACCCGGTTTTCTCAGAGTCTTTGGAGGACTCAATGAGTTTGTTCTTGATGTACTATTGGGTTGCTAGAATGGATGAGGATGTCATCCATGTAGATGATTAACCATCCTTCGGCTAGAAGATCCACGAAGGTGTGGTTCATCAGGGCTTGGAATGTTGCTGGGGAGTTACACATGCCGAAGAACATTACAGTTGGTTCGAAAAGTCCCATGGGTGTTATGAATGCGGTCTTCCATCTGTCCTGTGGTTTGATTAGGATGTTGTTATATCCCCATTGGATATCCATCTTGGTAAAGATAGATGATCCCTTGAGTTGGTCAATGAGGTCGGAGATAAGTGGGAGTGGGTAGGCGTTTCTGATGGTATGGGAATTGAGATACCGGTAATCCTGGCAAGGTTGTACGGATCCATCTTTTTTTGGTACGAAGAAGAAGGGGGATGCCTGCGGGGATTTGGATGGTACTATTTTCCCAGATTTCAGGTGTTCATTGATGAAATCTTTACAGGCCTCTCTTTCCTTTGGATTCAAAGGGTATACCTTGGCTACCTTGGGTACGAAAGTTGTGTCAAGGTCCACTCCATGGTCAAATGGTCGAGAGGGTGGTAACTCATCTCCTTCTTGTTCGGCAAAGACATCAGCGAAGTCTTTGTATTCCAGTGAGAGCATTTCCTTAGGGTTTTCTTGGGCAGCGAGTTCTGTGGCGATTGTGGTTTTTCTGATGAGGGCTTCAATTCTTTTATCAATTCTTTTCCTCCACAACTTGGCTATCTTCTCGTTGGGGTCTAGTTCTAGATACCGGATGAGATACCTTTGGCATACTGCTTTTGGCGAGTTGTGTCGTGGGGTTCTCAGTTTATCAGGGAGGGCAACTTCACTGGTGGTCCAATTTATCATTGGGTTGGTTTCTCAAAGCCATGTTATTCAGAGAATCAAGTTTTCTTTTCCACAATTGATAATGAGGAAGTCTTTCTTCTCGTTTACTTCTCCTATCCAAACTGTGATTATTCCTCTGGTATTTGGGGAACCATCCACGTTGTGGGCTTTCTTGGGTTTGTCTAGTCGAATTTGTTTGTAGCCTTTCTTCTTCACTAGATCGTAATCTATGAAGTCTCTGCTTGCTCTGCAATCTACGAGGGCAAACGTGTCAACGATTTGGTCATTCTCTTGTTTGAACAGTGAAATGGGAATTTGCATAGATTCACTGTTTGGATTGGACAAGAATACTGGTGCCATAACTTCAGGATGGGAGAGCATCGACCCTTTCCTCCTGCCTAAAAATCCTTCTTTGGGACTTCTCCTTCTTTGACCCAGGTTGTGGCAACAGTTTCCGGCTTGTCGATGTTGTAGAGGATGTCGAGTGTGTGTACAAGTTCCTCCTCAGTGACACTCCTTCCTTTAAGGGTGTCCTGGTACTCTTCGAACTTGGTCTTTCGGACGTGTTTGTTTCGGGCTGGGTTCCTCTGCAGGTGAGGGGGGGTCCAGTTGTTGCTTTTTCCTTGTCCTTCCAGACGGTTGTCTCGGGGGTGGTTCCTGGTGTGGCACCCTACCCAGTGGCATTTGAAGCATTTGTTGTCCTTCATGTGTTCTGCCTTTCCTACTGGTGAAAGTCTGGTAAAGTTAACGCGTATAGCGTTGACATCCATGGCATTGGGGTCTCTAGTGGATCTTCCTTTGACCTGGAAGTCTACTCTTTGTCATTTTCGCAGGTCCTCTATCCTCTTGTTCTGAGCATGGAATACTCCAGAAAGTCTGAGCCATTCCGCGAGTTTGTCAGGGAGGGGGTTGATAGAGAGGATCTTTGTGGAGATGTCCGGATCCAGTCCTTTCATGAGGTAGTTTATCTTGGTGAGTTCATCATCAATTCCAGCTATGGCCTCTGTGGCCTGGAAGGCAGTGATGTAATTGGTGTATCCAACATCACTCTTCCCTTGCTGTGTTAGTTTATCCAACTGTTCTCTTGCTTGGTTCTTATAATCGAAGGGGAAGAAGGTCTTTTCGAATAGTTCCATGAGCTTGACAAAGGTGAGATCCTTTACTGTGTTGTTGGTGAGTTGCACATAGATAGATTTGGAGAAGGCACTTCCTCAACCCTTGCTCATCTTTGAGAGGGCAGTTAGAACCTTGGCGTTTTCATTGTAGAACTTCTGGTTCATATTGAAGTAGGCGGTCATAGCCATCTTCCAATGTATCACATCTTTCTGGTCCCCAGAGAAATCTGCGGGCAGTCTGGCTTTAAGTTCAATATCTTTGCTTCTGTGATCCGACATTTCTATGTCAGGATTTGGGTCTTCTGGTGGTGGGGGTGGCAGTTGTCTAGAGTGGGTAGGTGGAGCATCCTGGATCCTCCAGTCCTCAGTGATAGGTGCTGGGAGAGCAAAGAGTGCAGACGGTGTTTGAGTGTCATCCAAGGATTCAGAAGGGGGATGTATGGTCCATCCTTGTCCTTGTCCTTGTCCGGAAATGGTGGGCGTATCTTTCTGTCTGGAGATAGAGATGAGGTTGAAGAGCTAGTTCTTTTGTTAACACTGGGCGTTGGAATGTAGCACAGCGAACACTCGAAGTAGTTTGGAGACTTGTTGTGGGCAAAGCAAAAAGAAGAAGTGTCTCACTACCAAATGCACACACTTGGGGCTTGTGGATGTGCAAAGTAACAACGCTGGATTGCGTAGAACTAGCTGAGGAATACTGGTCGAGTCGAGTAACTACTTATACGAGTTGTAATACTGTGTACTGCATAAGGCGTGGTGTGCAGTATCTTGGCTATGTAAATGAGTAAGGGATCATGAGTCATCACATAAGGAGAGTGATGAGGAGGAGGAATTGGTCCGTTATGTAAGACAATGTGGTTCCGAAAGGTTCCAAAGAAATCCCTGTGGTTCCGGTCAAAGGTGAAGAGTCCAGACAGTGGGATAAAGTGAAACGTGGTTCCAAAGGGTTCCAAAGGAATCCCTGTGGTTCTGGTCGAAGATGAAGAGTTGTGATTGTGGTTCTGATTCGGAACCAGGAAGGCTAGTAAGGGAATGAAGATAAGTGTCTGGCAAAGACGTGGGAAGACATGATGAATTCATAGACATAGGGAAAAGACAGGTCATAGGGGAAAACCGTAACAAAGAGGGGGATAAGGACTATGCTCGCATCAACTCTCATAACTTCCATCCTGTATTCACTCAAGTGCAGCTCTTTTTGTCCCTCTGAGTGACTTATCTTGCAGCTCCAGTACTCCAAGCTAGCACACTCTTTGATGTTGAGTAACTTCACAGCGACATCCTCTCCACTCTAACACCTTCCACCCTCCATATATAAGTTCCTCTGTACTGTAGTTGTAGCTTCAGTTGAATATTGAATCGAACTACCTTCCCTTCCTCACTTTGACCCTCTGGTCTCCATCCAATTCCCACTTCCATCTTCCATCTTCATTGCACTTGAACCCTGGTGGTTCTCGTGACCTCCAACCTCCGAACAAATTCGGGACCCCCAGGTTCAGTAAGGGCACAGCACATACACTGAAGCCAAGCCCTGCTGAGACTCCACTCCGGACTTCACCGGAGTTACGTTCGTTTCCGTTGTTCTAACAATCTGTGGAGGTAGTGTTACCAGGATTTCAGGATATGGATGACTGCAAGGAGTTCCCTATTGTAGATGTCATAGTTTCGTTCGGCAGGGGAGGATAATTGTGATAAGTAGGAGCAAGGATGCCAATCTCCATTGGAAGCTGTTTGGAGGAGGATGGTACCCAAAGTGAATTTTGATGCATCAGTGGCAATAATGAAAGGGGAGGAGAGGTTGGAGAGGTGGAGAACAGGTTTTGACAGGAAAAGTTCTTTAAGTTTATCAAAACTTTGTTGGCAGGAGGGGGTCCAGTTCCAAGCAAGGTTCTTTTTGGTAAGATCGATGAGGGGGTGGGCAACAGTGGAGTAGTTGGGAATGGATCTTCAGTAGAAATTGGGGAAACTTAAGAGGAGTGAACTTCCTTAACTTTGGTTGGTGTAGGCCATTTGGCATCTAGCTTGACTGGATCCATAACCAATTGTCTAGGTTTGATGATCATTCTGAGATATTTGGCTTTGTTTGTGGCAAATTTACACTTCTTGAGTTTGAGATGGAGGTTGAGTTCCTTCATGCATTGAAGGACATATTTGGTTCATTTGGTATGGGTGTCATTGTTGGGGGAGAAGATAAGAAGGTTATCCATATAGATGATGAGCCATCCTTCTGAGAGATCATATCTCTGAAGGAGTTGTTCATGAAACATTGAAAAGTAGTGGGGGAGTTGTTGAGACCAAAGAACATAATAATAGGTTCAAAGAGGCCTTTATGAGTGACAAAGGCGGCTTTCCACTGATGTCCATCTTTGATGTGGACGTTGATGTACCCCCATCGAACATCAAATTTTGTGAAGACTTTTGCTCCTTGGAGTTTGTCGACAAGATCTGAGATAAGTGGAAGGGGGTATGCATCACAAACGGTGTGTTTGTTGAGGTACTGGTAGTCTTGACAAGGATGAAGAAGAAGGGAGAGGCTTGGGGGGAGTTAGACAGACAGATTTTCCTGGAGGCAAGGTGTTCATCGAGAAAGGTTTCTGTTGCCTTTCATTCCTCAGGGGAGAGAGGGTAAACCTTCCTGATTTTTGGGACAAAGGTTTCCTTGGTGTTGATTTTGTGATCATAGGGATGAGAGGGGGGTATATGTTCTGTTGCCTTTTTCAAGAAGACCAAGGCAAAGTCCTGGTACTTTAAGGGGAGGGTGATCTTGGGTTTGTTCTTTTCAGTGGTCATAGCAAGTTCAGTGGTGGTAGTCAGTTTAGCAATGACTGGTGATCCTTGGGGAATAAAATAGGATCCACATTGAATAATGCGGTGGATGGTTCTGTTATCAAGGGCACATCAGATGTACTGAGATTCAGTTTCCTGATCTAGATAGGTGAAAAGGTGATGGTTTGCAATGGTGTTGACATGGATATGTCTTGGTGGAGAGGATGACGCCTTTTTATAGAAGGAATCATGTTGTTTGGTGTCTTCCATATGAGAATGGAAGAGATCTTTGGATTAATTGAGAGATTTATTGAGGGAGAGGGTTCATTTAACCCAGTCAACCTGTGGGTTGGTTTTCTTGAGCCAGAAGAGTCCAAGTATGATGTTGTCAGTCCACAGGACATGACATGGAAGGTGGTTCGTTGGATGATTCCTTCAATAACGAGGAAGAGATCACAAGTCTACCAGATGTCACTATTGTTGTTGTAAGATGAATCAGTGTTTTGTACTTGAATGGGTTTTTTGAGTTTGGTGGTGGATAATCCATGTTTTTGCATGAACTGTCAGTCGATACAGGAGATATTGGTTCCACTATCAACAAGGGCGCATGTTTCGATGGTTTGTAGGGTATGTGATAGGATGACAATCTGGACAGGGATTTGCATAAATTTTGTCAAAGATTGTATATGTACAACATCACATCTAAGGATAGGGGAGACTTGCATTGATTGAGTCCTCCTCTTCAAAAATCCAAAGGGGCAAAAGACACCCTTTGGACTGTTTCTTCATCATAATCAATATCCATGAGGTTGGGGATTTCTTTCTCCTTAGTGGCTTTCTTGATGGCAGTTTCATTCTTGGAGAAGTGGGGGCATTCCCCACTCATGTGTCCTGGTTTCCTGCAGTGGAAGCAGAGTCCTTTATCTCTGCATCATTTACGTTCCTCTGGAGTGAGTTTAGAGACACGAATAGCATTAATGTCCATGGCATCTGGGTCATGGGGTTTGGTCTGGGATTGAGAACAAGGAGGTGGTGTAGGTGGTAGTGGTCTTACTGCCGTGTTGCTATGTGAAGGCCTCAGCGATATCTTTCCTGGTTTGGATTTCAAGTGCTTATTCATACCAGTCATTGATGGTCTTGGTATCTTTTGGTGATTCACTAACTTTTTCAGACAGGGAAATTGGAAGACCTGTGCTGAAGAATGATTTCAAGATGCCATTGTCAGTGATCATGGAGATGATGACATTGTTTTGAAACTTGGCAATGTAATCAGAAAGATCATCATTGTCATTTGTCTGGAAGGTAGAGAGCCAGGCTATGGCTTTTTCAGTGGTGTCTTTCTTCTTGAAAGATTTCTTGAATTTGCTATGGAAGTTGACAAAGGTTCCTAGGTCCGGAGTTGCTCCGTTTAGGGCTTTCTGGTGAAAAGTGGCAGCAGTTCCTTTTGTCATGTAAGATAGGATGAAGGCAACTCTTTTGACTTCAGAGTCATAGATCTTTTCATTGACAATAAGATAGAATACCACAGCGTCAAGCCATGCGATGGCTTTGGCCAGATTTCCATCAAAGGGTTCAGGTGCTCCAATATGGAGTTTGGTGGGTTTTATGGTGGTGGTTGTAGACATAGTTGGGGACAGGGGTGGCAAGGGTGAAGGTAGAGTAAAGGAGTTGGTTCAAGGGGCAACTGGGGTTGGAGATGGTAGTGTGGATACTTGTGGGATGGTCAAGGTGGCAGACAAAGTGTGAGCTAAGTCAAGATCTTCCCTTCGCTCTTCTTCAGTGAGAAGGGTGATGTCAAGGTCAAGTTCCTCCTCAAGGTCAGTGAAGGCAGGTTCAGGTTCAGGCTCAGAAGTAGATTCTTGAGCTGGAGTTCAATGGCAGCCCCAACAAGGGTCTGGTGAGGGATGATGATGGAAAATGGTGATAAAAGGCTTACAACAATGGTAGCCTGTTTAGAAGACACTTGACCTTTTGTTACACTTGACTCGGGTTAAGGCAAATGTAGACCTGGTTGGTTCAAGGGTTCTGTCTAAGATGAATGTTTGTCAAAGATAGTTCAAAGGTTAAAGGGTTCTTCCAACAATAAGACAATCATTGGTGGTTTCTAGGGTTTCAAGGAAGCACACATTCGGAGTAGGAAAAGGACTTCTAGGAAGACAAGGGATCTGAGGGATCAAAAGACGATGCAAGGTATGATGCTATTCCAGGTAGGTCAAGCATGTCATACATCATTGATATCATAGGGTTTATATAGGGAAAGAAAGAGGGCATTACTAAGCAATAGAATGCAAAGGAATTCCAAAGAATGTTTATTAATACACAGCAAGTAAGACGAAAGAAGAAATGATGATGTCAAGTGGGCTGTACAGTGAGACACATGTCCAATGGGAATGCATAGAAGGATAATCAGGATGACAAGATGTCTGATAGGGACACATAGATGAGTAAGAGGAATGACAAGAAGGAAAACAATAGGGGTGATTGTAACAGTTTCCTTATTTTCTGAAAATGAGTTCAGGATGAGATTAAAGCAATGAGAGAGGGTGTCGGGACCTGTGAGTAGTTTTCCTAGGACATGGATCATTTTCAAATCGAAGTCAGTGAGATTGAGAAGCCATCAGGCTTGTCATTGATTAAAAGCTTGTGGCCGGCAGAAATAGGTCAAGTTCTTATGATCAGTGAAAACCTGGACTGGGAAAAGGATCCATGGAGGTAGTGTTACCAGGATTTCAGGGCACAGATGACAGCAAGGAGTTCCCTGTTGTAGATGTCATAGTTCCATTTAGCAGGGGAGAACAACTGTGATAGGTAGAAACAAGGATGTCAGTCTCTATTTGAGTCTATTTGAAGGAGAATGTCGCTTGAAGTGAACTTCAAGGCATCAGTGGCGATGGCAAAGGGGGGGGGGGAGAGTTCAGGAAGATGGAGAACAGGTTTCAACAAGAAGAGTTCCTTGAATTTGTTAAAACTTTGTTGACAGGAGGAGGTCCAGTTCCAGATGAGATCCTTTTTGGTAAGGTCAATGAGGGGGCATGCAATGGTGGAGTAATTGGGAATGAATTGTCAGTAGAAGTTGGCAAAACCCAAAAAGGAATGAACTTCCTTAACCTTGGTTGGTGTAGGCCATTTTGTGATTATGTTTAATTTAACTGGGTCCATAGCTAGTTGTCTGGGTTTGACAATCATCCTGAGATATTTGACTTTATTTGTGGCAAATTTACACTTTTCAAGTTTGAGATGAAGGTTGAGTTCTTTCATACTTTGGAGGACATGTTTAGTTCATTTGATATGGGTGTTGTCATCAGGGGAGAAGATAAGGAGGTCATCCATGTAGATTACAAGCCATCCTTCTGAGATCATATCTCTAAAGAAGTCATTCATGAAATGTTGGAACATAGCAGGGGAGTTGTTGAGACTGAAGAACATGACTGTAGGTTGAAAGAGGCCTTTGTGGGTGACAAAAGCAGCCCTCCACTAATGTCCATCTTTGATGTGGATGTTGTTATGCCCCCATTGAATGTTGAACTTAGTGAAAAACCTTTGCTCCTTTGAGTTTGTCAACAAGATCAGAGATAAGTGGAAGGAGGTAGGCATTGTGGACCATGTGTTCATTAAGGTATTGGTAGTCTTGGCAAGGACAAAGATCTCTGTCCTTCTTTTTAATGAAGAAGAAGGGGGAAGCTTGGGGGGAGTTGAATGAATGGATTTTTCCAAAGGCAAGATGTTTGTCAAGAAAGGTTTCTATTATGATTCACCCCTATTCATTTTTCCTCTTGTCATCTTGCTTACTTCTCTGGACGTTCCTATTGGACATCTCGTCATCTTGATTACCTTCCTATGCATTCCTATCAGATACATGTCTCGCTGTACAGCCTGCTTGACATCACCTCTTCCTATTTCATCTCACTTGTTGTGTATTACTAAACGTTCATGGGAATTCCTTCGCATTCTATTGCTTAGTAATTCCCTTTCTTCTTTCCTATATAAACACTATGATACCAATGACGTACTTTATGCTTGACCTACCTGGAATAGCATCATACCTTGCATTGTTCCCTGATCCCTTGAATCCCTTGTCTTCCTTGAAGTCCTTGTCCTACTCCAAGTGGACACTCCCTCGAAATCCTTGAAACCACTGACAATCATCCTATCGTCGAAAGAACCCTTGAACTCTTGAGCCATCTATGACAAATGTTCATCTTAGACAGAACCTTTGAACCGACCAGGTTTAAGTTCACCTCTATCCAAGTCGAGCATAACAAAAGGTCAAGTGTGCTCTAAACAGGCTACCACCATTGTAAGCCTTTTATCACCATTTCTCACCACTGTTCCTTGACAGATCCTCATTGGGGTCACCACTGAACCTCCACTCAAGAAACTACTTCTGAGCCCGAACCCGAACCTTCCCTCACTGACCTTGAGGAGGAACTCAACCTTGACACCACCCTTCTCACTGAAGAAGAACAAAGGGAAGACCTCAACCTAGCTCACACTTTGTCTGCTACCTTGAACATCCCATGAGTACCCACACCCCCATCACCAACTCCAATTGCCCCTCATACCAACCCCTTTGCCTTACCACCTTCGTCACATATATCACCAATCATGTCCACCACCTCTACCACAAAACACAATGAACTCCGCATTGTGTCCCCCGAGTCCTTCAATGGAAATCTGGCCAAAGCCATGATATGGCTTGATGCCATAGTATTCTATCTCATTGTTAATGAGAAAGTCTACAACTCCAAAGCCAAATGTGTTGCATTTGCCCTATCCTATATGACAAAAGGAACTGCCACTACCTGGGCAGCTACCTTCCGCCAAAAAGCCCTAAGTGCAACACCTCCAGATCTAGGAACCTTTGCTGACTTTCGCTCCAAATTTGAGACTGCTTTCAAGAAAAAGGACACTGCTGAGAAAGCCATCACCTGGCTCACCACCTATCAAATGCCCGACAATGGTGACCTCTTCAAATACATTGCCATGTTCCAGAACAACATCATTGTCTCTGGAATCACTGATGACAGCATCCTAAGATCATTCTTCGGAGCAGGACTCCCCATCTCCATGTCTGAGAAAATCAGTGAATCAAGCAAAGATACCAAAACCATTGACAACTGGTACAAATGAGCACAAGAAGTCCAAACTAGGAGGGACATCGCCAAAGCCTTCGCCCAACAACATCACAGCAAGGTTACCACTCAGACCTACACCCCTTCATCCTCCAAAACCCAGACTAAACCACATGACCCTGATGCCATGGACGTTGACACCATTTGTGTCTCCAAACTCACCCCAGAAGAACACAAATGATGCAGAAATAAAGGACTTTGCTTCTGTTGCAGGAAACCTGGACATATGAATGGGGAATGTCCTCACTTTGCCAAAAAGGAACCTACCATCAAGAAAACCACCCAAGAGGATAAAATTCCTAACCTCATGGATATCAATGATGAAGAAGAAACCATCCGAAGAGTAGCTTTCACCCCTTCAGATTTTTGAAAAGGGGAACTCGATCGATGCAAGTCTCCCCTACCCTTAGATGTGATGCTGTATGTTACGATTCACCCCTATTCATTTCCTCCTCTTGTCATCTTGTTTACTTCTCTGAGCATTCCTATTGGACGTCTTGTCATCTTGATTACCTTCCTATGCGTTCCTATCGAACACATGTCTTGCTGTACAGCCCACTTGACATCATCATTTCCTCTTCCATCTCACTTGCTGTGTATTACTAAACATTCTTCAGAATTCCTTCACATTCTATTGCTTAGTAATTCCCTTTTCTCTTCCCTATATAAACCCTACGATACCAACGATGTACCTCATGCTTGACCTACCTGGAATAGCATCATACCTTGCATCATTCCCTGATCCCTTGGGTCCCTTGTTCCCCTTAAAGTCCTTGTCCTACTCTGAGTGGATGCTCCCTCAAAACCCTTGAAACCACCGACAATCGTTTTATCATCAGAAGAACCCTTGAACCTTCGAACCATCTACAACGAATGTTTGTCTTAGACAGAATCCTTGAACTGACCAAGTCTACATTCACCTCTACCCGAGTTGAATGTAACACTGTACATGTACAATCATTGATCAAATCTATGCAAATCCCTGTCCAGATTGTCATTCCATCACATACCCTGCAAACTGTTGAAACCCACACCCTAGTCGATAGTGGAGCTGACATCTCCTGTATTGACCGACAATTTGTGCAAAAACACAGATTACCCACCACCAAACTTGAGAAACCCATCCACGTATGAAATGCCAATTCATCTTTCAACAACAACAGAGAAATTTGGTACACTTGTGATCTTTTCCTTGTCATTGAAGGTAACACCCAATGAACCACCTTCCATTTCATGTCTTTGTTATGCTCAACTCAGGTAGAGGTGAACGTAGACCTGGTTGGTTCAAGGGTTCTGTCTAGGATGAACATTCGTCGTAGATGGTTCAAGGGTCCAAGGGTTCTTCCGATGATAAGACAATCATTGGTGGTTTCAAGGATTTTGAGGGAGCATCCACTCAGAGTAGGATGAGGACTTTTAAAGGAGACAAGGGATCCAAGGGATCAAGGAACGATGCAAGGTATGATGCTATTCCAGGTAGGTCAAGCATGAGGTACATTGTTGGTATCATAGTGTTTATATAGGGAAGAAGAAAAGGAATTACTAAGCAATAAAATGCAAAGGAATTCCCAAGAATGTTTAATAATACACAGCAAGTAAGACGAAAGAAGAAATGATGATGTCAAGCAGGCTGTACAGCGAGACATGTGTCCAATAGGAATGCACAGGAAGGTAATCAGGATGATGAGACATCCAATAGGAACGCTTGGAAAAGTAAGCAAGATGACAAGAGGAGAAAATGAATAGGGGTGAATTGTAACAGTCTTGTGGACATGATAACCTCATACTTGAACTCCCCTGGCTCAAAAAGACCAATCCAAAGGTCAATTGGGCAAAACAAACTCTCTCCCTTGATGAATCACTTGATGAATCCAAAGATCTCTTCTATTCCCACATAGAAGATACCAATCAACATGATGCCTTCTACAAGAGAACATTCCCATCACCACTGAAACATGTCCACGTTAACACTGCCACAGAAGATCACCTCTTCTCCTACCTAAACCAAGAAATCGAGTCTCAGTATATTCAACAAGCCCTTGACAACAGAACTATTCATCATATCATTCGATGTGGATCTCACTTCATTCCCCAAGGATCACCAGTCATCGCCAAACTAACCACCGCCACCAAACTTACCATGACCACTGAAAAGAACAAGCCCAAGGCTACCCTTCCCCCAGAATACCAACACTTTGCCTCCATTTTCTCTAAAAAGGCCACTGATCACATACCCCCCTCTTGTTCTTATGACCACAAAATCAACACCAAGGAAACCTTTGTTCCAAAGATTGGGAAGGTCTATCCCCTCTCTCCTGAGGAATGAAAGGTGACCAAATCTTTCCTCGATGAACACCTTGCTTCTGGGAAAATCTGCCTGTCTAACTCCCCCCAAGCTTCTCCTTTCTTTTTCGTCAAAAAGAAGGATGGAGGCCTTTGCCCCTGCCAAGACTATCAATACCTCAATGAACATATCATTCACGATGCATATCCCCTTCCCCTTATCTCCAACCTTGTCAATAAACTCCAAGGAGCCAAGGTCTTTACCAAATTTGATGTTCGATGGGGTTATAACAATGTCCGCATCAAAGATGGACATCAGTGGAAGGCTGCCTTCATCACCCATAAAGGGCTCTTTGAACCTACTGTTATGTTCTTCGGTCTCAACAACTCCCCTGCCACCTTCCAATGATTTATGAACGACTTCTTGAGAGACATGATCTCCGAAGGATGGCTCATCATTTACATGGATGACCTTCTCATCTTTTTCCCCAACAACAACACACACATGGAACGTACTCAGCATGTCCTTCAACACATAAAAAAACTCAACCTTCACCTGAAACTAGAAAAATGTACTTTTGCTGCCACCAAAGTCAAATATCTCGGCATAATTGTCAAACCAGGACAACTTGCTATGGACCCCATTAAACTAGACAGCATCGCCAAGTGGCCCACACCAACCAAAGTCAAGAAAGTTTGCTCTTTCCTAGGGTTTGCCAACTTCTACTGACAATTCATTTCCAACTACTCCACCATTGCACAACCCCTTATTGATCTTACTAAGAAAGATTTCACCTGGAACTGGATCCCCTCATGTCAACAAATCTTCAACACACTAAAAGAACTCTTCTTGTCAAAGCCTGTTCTCCATTTCCCCAATCTCTTCTCCCCTTTCACCATCACCACTGACACTTCAAAGTTTGCTTTGGGTGCCATCCTTCTCCAGACAGACTCCAATGGTGACTGGCACCCTTGCTCCTACTTGTCACAATCGTTCTCCCCAGCTGAAAAAAATTATGACATCTACGACAGAGAACTCCTCGCTGTCATCTGTGCCCTGAAATCCTGGCAACACTACCTCCATGGGTCTCCTTTCCCTGTCCAGGTCTTCACCGATCACAAAAACTTGACTTACTTCTGCCAACCACAAGCCCTTAACTGATGACAAGCCCACTGACTTCTTGACTTAGCTGACTTTGACCTCAAAATGATTCATGTCCCAGGCAAACTCCTCACAGGCCCTGATGCCCTCTCCCACCGTCCTGACCTCATCCCTGACTCATTTTCTGAGAATGATGCCACAACCCTCCTTTCTCCTTCCTTTTTTGTCAATCTTATTGACATTATCCTTTCCAAACGAATCAAATCCTCCTCCACCTCCAATCCCCTCATCATCCAAGCCCTCCAATCCATGGCAGGCGACATTCCCCCTGCCTTCTGCTCCTGCCTCTCAGATTTGCAATCCCTCAATGGCATTCTCATGTACAAGGGTCGCATCTACGTTTCCCATGACAACTCCCTTTGTCATTCTATCCTCACCCGCTGCCATGACCATACATCCACGGGTCACCCTGGCTTTCTCAAAACCCATCAACTTGTCTCTGCTGAATTCTGGTGGCCTGGCCTTGCCTCCTATGTCTGCAAATATGTTGAAGGATGTGCCATCTGTCAGCAGAACAAGGCAAACACACATCCTATCTGTCCCCCTCTCCTCCCTATTCCATCCTCTGCCTCCTGCCCCTTCCAACAGATCTCCTGTGATCTGATTGTGGATCTTCCCCCATCTGCCAGCTTCAACTGTCTTTTGGTCGTGGTCAATCATGGGCTTACTAAGGGGGTGATTCTCTGCCCCACTAAGACAACTATCACTGCTGAAGGAATAGCCACTCTATTTTTCCACAAAGTCTACAAATGATTCGGCTTATACAACAAAATCATCTCCAATCAAGGCCCTCAATTTGCTTTGTCCTTTGCAAAAAAACTTGGGAGACTCCTTGGCTACAACCTATCCTTATTCACCGCTTATCACCCGCAATCTGACGGTGAAACCGAATGATTAAACCAAGAAATTGAAATGTATCTCTGCATCTTTTGTGGAAATAACCCCACTTCATGGCCTGACTTTATCTCCCATGCTGAATTTGCCCACAATCACTGTCCTCACTCTGTCACCCAACAATCCCCATTCTATCTTATGATGGGATACGAACCCCGCGCCCTACCCACCATCCTCCCAGAAACCACCCTTCCTGCTGTCAAAGAAAGACTGAAAACCCTCACCGCCGCCTGCAATGAAGCCCTTGTTGCCCATGAACTAGCCAGACAAGTCATGACTTTCTGATCCAAGAAAATGTTCTCCCCTTTCAAAAAAGGAGACAAGGTTTGGCTAGAAGCATGGAATTTAAAGTGATCTATTGCCAACCCAAAGTTTGCACTGAAACAAGAAGGACCTTTTACCATTGTCAAGGTTCTATCCCTGATTACCTATCAACTTCAACTACCCCAAACTTGGAAAATCCACCCCATGTTCCATGCTTTCCTCTTATTGCCCTATCGCGAAAACATACATGGCCCGAACTTCCCTGCACCACCACCTGATCTTATCGCCAGGGAGAAGAATATAAAATTGAGAAAATTCTATGCCATAGGGGAACTCCATCCCGTTGGTCTTTCCTAATCTGATGGAAAGGATACACAGCCAAAGATAACTCATGGGTTCTTGAGCGTGATTTGAAACATGCAAAGTCCGCCCTCTTTGACTACAAAAACCATCACCCCTCCATTTTCCAGAAGAATGCTTTGTAAATGAAACTTCGAATTCCAATCCGGACTCCCTTTCTACAAGTTCTTCATCCTCTTTCACAATAACCTTCCACCATTCCATCCCCTTGAACATCAATACTTCTGCAATAAGAAATATGACAATTGGCCCAGGCACTACAAGTCATAACTCTTTACCCATCATTATGCCTATTATCTACTCTCACCAATCTACTACCCCAGTCCCTTCTGTTTCCATCTCATCTATTACTATACCTTTGTCCAACAGACTTTTTTCTTGCCCTCCTTCTCCCATACCTCTTGAACCTTGGAGCATTGAGTCTTGGGGCTCCATTGTCAACAATACCCCTCCTACACCGGCCGATGAACCTGTCCAATCTGTTGACCTTCCCCTCTCCACCTTCCACATCCAGGAAGTCCCTACCATTGCAACCCTAGACTTCATGGCCAGACAGATCACCAACCCTTGAATGACTATCTACTTCAGAAGTCATTTCAACATGGAATCTTCACTGTGGAGCCTCCATTGGGCCTTTCTACAAAACCAATGTCTCATAAACCTACTCTCCTTAGCATTGTCCAATGAAAGCATTGCCTCTTGCATTGGTATCCTTTGACAAAATCCAAACCCAAACTGAAGGAAACCTCCTGTCAACCCTTCATCAATTACAAATGCCCCTTGCTGTCTCTGAAATCGATTGCTACCACTGCCAACTAGGCGAAGTACAAGCAAGACAGGAACAACGAACCAGTACACCTATTCCTGTCTTTCCCCCTCCCTCTCCTATTCCATCCACACCCTCTGCATCATCCACCGAATTTTCCATTGAGGAACAATGAGCCAAGCAAATGGCCATCGCTACCACTTCCCAACTCCTCCCACCCGGCTTCAGTTCATTTGCCACATGGCGAGAAACCAAAGGACGACAACCTCCTTCCAATCCCACCAATTGCTGCTTCCACTGTCAACATGAGGGTCATTTCATGACCAATTGTCCCAATTATTGTTGCTGCCACTGCCGAGTCATCCAACCGGGACATGTTGCCTCATGATGTCCCTGGTGTTGTTGCTCTCCACAAAAATCTCTCTTTTCCATGACCAATACTTCCTCTACCAACCCTATTCCTGTTTCTCCCCCACACTTCTATGTTCCTCGCATGATTTCTGCAAATGCCTCAGCCCCTCATTGCCATCATTGTACTTGGAGATGTAGCAGATGTTACTTGGACTGTCCTCTTGTCCAATCTCTTCAACGATCCCAATCTCCTTCCATTGAAGATTCCTCCTATGCTGATGAAGATCATGGAGATGACATGTAGGATGACATTGCTATAATCAACATCATGGGTTCTCTGTGCTGTTCATCGGATCCTTCATGGATGGTGAGGAGCGATCCCACGGTGGTACGTATCACCGTGGGGACCGCATGGCAGTGCAAAAGCGCTACGGGGATCCCGAAAGGGCCCTCGGAGCCAGAGCGACCTGTGGGAAATGCCAGCCGTGCCTGGCCCCTGCGCCCACCTGGTATTTAGGCCCCGCCCTGAGATGGAAGGCTCCCATCTCCCCACTCGTTCT